>JAYJMH010079306.1:0-32796 GCA_036873815.1 Phacellophora camtschatica | reverse complement strand
TATGACCTTGGTGGGATTCGAACCCACGACCTTGCGGTTATGAGTCCGGCGCCTTAACCACTAGGCCATGCTTGCTGACAATTTAAAAGCTCTATTCTCCAAAAGATTCTGATGAAATCCAGTCCGACATTACAAACATTGAAGCCTGGTCTAAGAAATGTCAATTTTCACTGCAAATAAACAAATTTTAAGCATTCTATCTTGGCAAAACAATTGACAAAACTGATCGGTATAATCTTTGGAACGATTAGAAAAACTGTAATGCTGAAAGATTATTAGAGACATTTGTGAAAGTTATTTGCATTTTTATTGATGATAAACATAGATTGGACAAGCATGTTGCAGGATGTATCAAGAAAGCGAATGTAGTCCTAGCTTCCGTAAAACGATAAATAAAATTCGTAAACAATTCATTTTCATAATTGTACAGGAGTTTAGTAAGACCCTTACTTGAAACAGCTGGAGCCGTATGGAGCCGTATGGAGCCATAAGTCTCTTGAAAATTTACCGTGCAGAGCAACGAAATTTGTTAGCGAAATCAAGAGCCAATTGTACGAGGAAGTGAGTCCAGCTTACCAGCACTCGAATATAAAAGGAAACATGGGGGCTTGATTTGACATATAAAATAATAAAGGGCACTGATCCCTCCAACTTCTTTCATTAGCTAAAAGCAACACACGAGGCCAAAACAATTTTTCAAGAGAAGATCCAACTTAAAAATTCGAAAATCATTTTAAGCTCAAAGATTCGTAAATGACTGGAACGATCTCCTGAGTGAAGTTGTAAAAATTTGAAAAAGCACATGACAGTATGAATGCTTGAATAGATTTGTATATAAGTAACTAAACCATTGTCGTTGTGTTTGTTTTTCCCCCAATAAACAATTAATTAATTATCAAAACTTTTCAAACTTTTATTTCGTACTATATATGTTGATGTAATGCCATATCTAGGGAATGTTATGATAAATACTTTCATAGCATTCCCTCGATATGGCATTCCCTCAATATATTGAATACGAAATAAAAATATTTGATTTGGCACGAAATAGACTTGGGGCAAGTCTACTTGAAAGCTAGATGTTTCCGTAGTATTTTTTGCTTATTTTAGTACTCTTGTGTTTATGTGATAGATAAAAAATATGCTGCTTTGCTTATTCTTTATATTTTTATTTCAGACTGACCCTTCTAACCAACCTCCTCCGCCAACTGCTTGAAAGATAAACAAAAAAGGTAACTCGTTTTGAATCATCAAATTGGTTCTTGAAACTTAGGGATAGAGGGTTATAGTTTTGAAATAGATATTGGCACAGAACTAATCAACTTTAAAGATATATTTATCAGCCGTAATTGTATATGTTTTCGAGTAAATTTTGTATATTGTAATCCTGGTTTGCGTCTTGTACCTCGACGAACGATGATAATATGATATAGTGATGTTTAAATGTTGATAATGATGATGCCAAGTACTCTGTTTAAAAAACTACAGAATTCCCCCTGAGAGAAAGAAGCTTTTACAAAAGTTCAATTTTAATAAACTTGACAGGAAGAATTATTTATTGAAGAACGTACGAAATTTTCAGGATTTTTTTCAGAACGAACACTTGAATTAAAGGACAGAATTTTTTTAGAATGTGTACTTAGATTAAAGGCTAGATCATTAATCACAGCAAAATGTAAAGAACCCGCCAGGAATCTATTTTTACAAGAGTTTGATGCAAAATTCAAAATATTTTTTTAATTGTTTGATACTCGAAATTGGTCAAGGTGTCTCAATTAATGATTGAACCCATCTCATTATGATAATAACAACAAGCTATTTTCAAGGTAGAATAACAACCCAAAACAAGCTTCTCGTGTTGTTTTCGGTTGTTATTTTATTTTGAAAGTGGAATTGAGGTGGCTGTAATATTCGAAACTTTGTTAAATAGTAATGATTATTCTTGGTACCATGCTGAGATGTTAAATATCGATATATCATATTATTATGAATGTAAATGTGTATTCTATGTAACTTATATCAATGGGTATTTTTAGCAACTTAAATAGGTCGCAGGATCTTCTGTTAGTTTGACTCTTAATTTTTGAGTGAAGCTGTGGAAGAATTTAACGGGAGGCAAACGTTTATGTTTTCATTTACATTAACATAGAACATCAAAAAGGTATAAATTTTATGTTGTTGCATTGTTTTTTGTCACTATCTTCTCTCGGTGGATTTGCTCAGGGCTGCAAAATATTTGTTTATACTTTCGACCACGGAAAAATGAGAAAAAAGCCTTCAGACATTAATGCTAAAATGCAGTACTGTTGCTGAAAAATCGCTAAAGAAACAGTTAGACGGCTGCTATACTAACTAGGATGCTCATGATGACACTCAACGTATCCTGGAAGAGCATTCTCACTAGTAAACAGCTTTACGGAGAGCTCCCAGAAGTAACATGTGAAGTAAACAGAGGATTGCGTTTAGCAGGTCACTGCATACGAAACACGGATGAAGTTGCCAACAACTCGTCCTGTGGATACCATAGGATAACAATCCTTGTCGCGGCAGAAGGAAACTAACTTACGTTGACTACTTGCTGTATGACACCGGGATGGAGAATATTCAGGAGCTGCAAACGATCATGGAAAATCGTGAGATCTGGAAACGATTTATGAAATCTGTATTGGAGCATCAAAACAAACATTAGACTTGCCCTTTCTGTATTGGGGCAAGTCTTCAAAAAAAGCGAGGCGTGTTAAAAAAAGCCAGCACTCAAGTGAAAAAATGAAGTTCATATCTCCTTTAGGAAATGTTTGGAAATGATGAGGGTTTCCTCATAACAAATGCATTTTCAGATTTTCAATGGGTTTATTGTTAAATATCAATCATACGTAATATATTCATTTGAGCATAATTGGAAAAAAATTGGACATTAAATAAAAAGTTCCGAAACACAGCACATATTACATATACATTTTTTTTTGAGAAACTTTTTACAAGAAATCACCAGTGATACCCACGAGAATTTAAGAAACTTTTACTAGTGCATGCAAAATTGCTAAGAAACTTTTGAAATCTTTAGTGAAGATTACAAAATGCTTAATGATTTTAATGGAGTGGACATGATGTTAGATAGTCTAATTGATTCAGTGAAGACTTTTTATCCTGTACAATATATAGCTACCCAGTTTATGGTAGAAAAAAAACTTCAAAGAAGGGCAAAGCAGCAAGAAGTGGTCCGAGTCCTCAATGTCATCATTTCTTTGACACATTGGGTTGATTGTGTCTCTGAAGTTATGTTAGAATTGGTGAAAGTTTAAGTTGCTAAGACCAACCCTCAGCTGAGTTAGATGGGCTAAACCTACATGGACATGAATGCCATACACAGATTATGCAAGTAGATGGATAATATTTGGCAGATGCTTCTTGAAAACAGCAACAGGGAGCCTGACGGGTATCAGGATGAAGCGTTACATTCTTTGTTCTAAGTGACCCAGAAGTTAGACTTGCTTCAAGTCTATTTCGGTTCGTTGGTAAGTAAAAAATAAAAATATGCCACTGCGGAGGAAAATACCCTGCGGTCGAGAGACCTCAGGAAAATAAGAACGAAATATTCGTATGCATCCTTCATATTCGATACCATTTTAGACACTTATCAGTTATTTTAGATACCGTTCACACTTCTCCATTTTCACTTGAAAACGGATCCTTTTTACTCCTGTTTTGATCGTGATATCTCATAAATACGATATGAAAATACCGTATACCAGGCTCCGCCTAAATTTATAGCAGTGGTACCAGGGTCTATCTAAATGTTTGTCAGTGGTATACGGTAATCAAATTATTCTTGAAAGATGATAATAACCAAATAATAAATTTACAGACTACTTTGGCATTTGTGGAATTCTCAGAAGATAATAATCAAAAGATGATTCTCTGATGATAGTTTACAAAAAACACTATAAGCACATGCATACAGCTTCAAATCACTAACTTGCCTGCTTCAGTGAAGGAATTGCTTTGAAAGAACAATAAGAGAGGCTAAACTTCCATAACCAGGGCCGCATTAACATTTCTGGAGCCATGGGCACACAATATGTAATCTGAAATCATCTGAAAATGTTTGGGGAGCACGCCCTTTAGATTAGCTCAAAAAGCAACCACGCCCTCCATAAACGATCTGTTAGATATTTAATAAGGTCTTTCCTCGTTGTGACGAATTGGAAATTGACAATGTAGTAACGAGGATTGTGAACTTGGCGGACGATGAGTGTGGACGGATAATGGAAAGGAATTTGAGTGAAATTGAGTTGAATTTGGGAATGAAGACAAAAATGAAGAAAAGAAACATTAAATAGTATAAACATATATTGAGAATATGGAAGATCATAAAGTCGAAAGTATATTACTTACGTGTTTCGTTATGTTCTTTGACCTTCAGCGGTCATGGTGCTCAGCTTACCGCAGAGTACGAGAATTTCATTTTACAATCTACAGAGTCCGTAAAAAATATGAGTCGGTCTGGTGAAGGATACAAATTACGTTTATACAACACGATACATGACAAAAACATTTCAAAGTAAAAAGAGTTTTCCATGAAAAAATTCTCAAAATAGGCTTTCAGAACAAAAGAAAAAAATCAATAAAAGGCCAGGACACGATCTTTACAATAATCCACGTCAGAAAATCTGTTTGCTTTCTGCTATGTGATATAAAATGGTGCTCTTGGTACTTAGATACAATTGTCCTGTGTTGTCTTAACGTTGTTGAATTGTTACAAAGTAGGATTAACTTTTCAACTGCCCTTTATTTTTTGTTATATCGAATCCGTTGCAATTCCTATAATCAAGTTTCTGCCGTCATAAACTTTGAACATTCCCAGCATCATTGGGCCCTCAAAATAACAAAATAATAAAAATAACTTTTTCCAGAAGAATTGAGGCCCCTCAAGCCTGGGGCCCTGGGCACAGTACCCGGTGTGTCCAATGGGTAATGTGGTATTGCCCATAAATTTCGCAATTTCGGTCCAATAATACCGACCATACAAATGTTGTTCCACTCAAGCAAGTGGGGCTGGTCACGTGCAGCTCTTGCCCATTCTCCTGAGAATGTGTTTACATTGCAAATAACAAAATTATAGATATGAATGTTTTAGGTTTTGATGTAATTTTGAAGTGAGGCCTCTTGTAAATCAATCTTTTGATTGAAGTGTTACTTTAGTTTTTATTGAAAAATCAAATAAAATCAAACGTTATCAACTGCGCTTGTCGAGGTCGGTAGATGTAAATTGTATCACCAATTTACGAAAAATGTGCCAGATGTGGAATTAATGTGGAATTAATAAAATAACTATAATTATAGCCATAAGTAACTATTATTAATTCTACCACATTCGCTCTTGATTTTTTCACGTTGCTGTTTTCATTTATCTTAAATATGTAAAAAAAATTCAATTTGAAGAATTTATACATATAAGAGATGAAATTACGTCTGTGAGGTATTTTTTGTTCATGATCCATTGGCATATTTATAGTTGGTACCAAAATATATAGACTTAGTACCGGCCCCACTTATTTTGGTACCAGGTTCCACCATTTTTGCAAAATATTGTACCAGGTAACACCCTTCTGGTACCATGGTACCAATACCCTGTCACCTCCTAAAAGTTTGATCTCGAAAAAGCGACTTATAACTCAACGTTGCTAGCGTTTTCAAAGTCCCGTTTTTGGTGTTCACGAGAGAAGCAATCCGTTTCCGAAAATCTTCAACATTCTTTTTGAAGAGATGGCTTTATTTTTGTGAGAGCAAAATGGTCCATTTTCATGTGAAAAAGTTTAACTTCTGCGGAGTTACGTTTACGTCTAAAATGAATGATACATGGCGCAGTTTTTACAAAGGGTAAGTTTGTAAAAAGAAAATAGGAGATGTTTCTAAAATAAACGAATATAAAAACTGCAAGAAAGCATTTTTCAAATTTTATTTGCTGAATAAAATGAATACATGTATATAGTATAACGGAAGTGGGTTCTTCGTGACCCAAAGGATTATTTATAAATAATTTAAATTTGCAGAAATTTAAAAACAATCATAGATTGATTTTACCATATAGGGATTAAATACTCGATACAATTTCTATGCCGGTATACAAAAATACGAATTTTGCAAATATTTTTTACATTATGTGAAACTTTATTAGATGGTAGTAAGTAAGTTGGTCGACCGTAGTCAGAGGCGACCCCAATGCAGAGGTGGGTGTGACTCCTAACCTACGAAATTAACAAATTACTGTTTAAGAGGGAATTTAACAGAATTTGTAACATTCTCGCGACGCTTCTGTTCCCGTTAAGCACCACAGCTTACGCACCTACATTGATGTAACACCCATAATTGTAGTTAACATCAGCTATCTCGAATTCTCATAATCTCAAACATTCGCTTTTTCAAACTAAGGTATGGTTTCCTTCGTTAGTTTCCACTGTATTTGGCTAGTCCCTATCTCGAAAATTCCCTGTCTCCAACGAAACAACGTTTCCCTTCATTGGTTTTTACTGTAGATTACTCCCATTACTTCATCGAACAAATTTTCGTTATCCTCAAGTGTTGAAGATAGCGGATGTCAAGTACATAAGTTTTCTGTAAATGTTTCAAGTAACTCGTGTTTCCATCGTTAATTTTCGTTGTTGTTTACTGTTCCCTGTTTCGAATATTTGTCGAACATTACTGTTTCGAACATTTGTCATCTCTGACGAATTTTTATTTTCCTTCATGGTTCGAGACAGCAAATCTCAGCTGTATTTTTGGTTTTAATTCGATTTTACTATTGTTAGCTCTGCAAATCATTAAAAGCTACTTTGATTATGAAAAGTGCGTACACTTTTTCTTTGTTACACAAAAAATTAGAATTTTTCACTTCTGCGAGAGATGTTTTTATCTATGCAGAGGAGATCCCCCAGACACTCCTTCGCAGACGTAAAATTAAAAACATCCTTCTCCACAGAAATAACAACAGCTTCTTCCGCAGAAGTGATAACAAATTAAAAGAAAAAACGTTCGCATTGCTCATGCTTCTTTTCCTCCATTTTAATGTTTAGTCATCGTCTTCTTCCTCTTCCTCCTCTTCTTCTTCTTCTTCCTCTTCTTCTTCCTCTTCTTCTTCCTCTTCTTCTTCCTCCTCTTCTTCCTCTTCTTCCTCTACTTCCTCTTCTTCTTCTTCTTCTTCTTCTTCCTCCTCTTCTTTTTCTTCTTCTTCATCTGCTTTCTTGTAATGGACTTCTTTTGGAAGCTTTATCTTGACTGTGACGTTTTTTGTAGAGCGTTTCTTCTTTGCAGATCCATTTTTCTTTGCAGATCCACTTTTCTTTGTAGAGCCACTTTTCTTTGTAGAGCCAGACTTCTTTTTGGTGGGCTTTCTTTTGCCTCCCTTCTTTTGAACTCTTTTTTTCGCTCTTTTGGCTGCAGCCATTGCTGCATCTTGCATTTCATCTGGAATAGCTTCCTTTACCTGACTGGCTACTTCTTGTACTTGGTCTACTACGTCGGCCAGTCCTTCTGGAATTTCTACTCCAGCCATAGCTAAAAGTGGACCAGCACAACCTAGGAAAATAATGGAATGCTCATTACCCTTCATAAGAATAATACAGCAAAACCTGTATGAAAGAACCTCCAACTATAAAACTTTAATGCTATATACTTTAGCTTTTTTACTTCAAAAGGGTGAAACTCTTAATCGTTACAAGCTTCTCTTTTGACAAAATTTACTTCAAAAGGGTGAAACTCTTAATCGTTACAAGCTTCCAATTTTTGTAATTATTTAGCCAACTCTGCTTGCTTATATCATCCAGCTATATTTTCGAAGGGTGTCAAATAAGAATTCTTGTCAGGCTGGTACCCCAAAATGTAGGAACTCTGATGCGGGTTTCTACTTTACAGGTAACTCTGTTTTGGGATTCCGGTACGAAATTAAAACGGCATAAAATGATGACGGATTGGCCTCCCGTTTACAAGATTCCGGCAATGGCATGAACACGCCATGAAATCGAAATGGTTAGCTTTCCGGTATTTTTTTATAACGGCAAGCTAACCGCCATTGTATTCTATGACACCGGCATTATTTCATTACGCTTTCACTCGTGTAGACGAGGTGATAGATATTCCTCATAAACCATACGGGCACGATTTCATGCCTTTTTTAGTTTGTACCAGCATCGTGTAAACATTGTTTCAGGTACAGAAATTTTCAGCGTGAGGTGTCGATGGCAAAATTTCTTATGTTCGTATTGTGGAAATACAAACACCGCTCTTTTTTACTTTAATAACAACGATAACTGGCAACAGATAACATTTCTACTGTCTATACATGTTGGCCAGTTAATTTTCAAAATTTAATATCACTAAAGTAAAAAACCTTTGCTTGACCACGGGTTGGCCATGTCTGCTCAAATTGTATGACGCATATGTATGCATTAAATTAGGCCTCTCTACCAAGGCAATAATTTGAGGAATCTTCATCTTTGCACAAAAAAGCGTAAATCACAGTTTTAGGGTACAAAAGGGTGTGGCAAAAGGGTGTGACAATAGGTTCTGCTAGATGTATTGTGGGCAGAACCATGGGCAAGACATCAAGGTAACTGTTTTACATTATGATCAGGGACAATGTCAGTATAATTTGTAGAATACTACAATATTCATTAATTATGTATGAATTCAATTCATACACATTGACACAAAAGCAAGAAAAATTTAGTAGAGATCATGTTAATCATAGGAAACGTAGTCTTTAATACCAGCCTTTGGAGTTAATCTAGTGGGTCTTTTTAAGGTAATGGGGGATATGAAGTGGACTGCAAGTCGATATTTGAACTGTGTTCAAGTTTTTTCCCATAAAAAACCTTTGTTTTAGACAGTTCACCCCTGCCCCCTCCCTACTACGTAAATGTGTCTGAGAAATGTCCAAAACATTCATCATTGCACAAAACTTCATTCATCACTGCACATTTTCGATCTATCATTGCACAAATTGGTCCTCACTGCACCTTAAATTATTCCTTGTCTCTTCCTCCAACTGCAAAACGTCCAGTCTTTTTCACAGAATGCTCGCAAGATTCGCGTATACATTACACAAGAAAAATACTCTGGGTCTTTTAAGCCTGCTAAAAGTGTTGTGTGACTGATGTGACTGTTAGATTTATCTTAAGGAGGAACGAAATATCCATGGGACGGAAGCTAAAAGGCACAGAAGTGTTCTTGGTCAGTAGATTATCAATCATCAGTCGCGTGGAATCGATTCGCGTAAAAATCTATCACTTTCTGAAGCGCTTAACAAAAATTTATATTTAAGAATTTTGTTTAACCTTGTTTAACCTTTAACGTAACATAACTGCATTATTTCAAACTTACTTTTTAAGTATTTCAAACAACAGCAAATTTTGCATACATTTACACCACGACGTTTGCACCAACAACAACAGCAACATGTCCACGTTAGGAGCAATGACACCAACATAACTATAGCAAGTACCATCCATGTGTTCTTGTCCAAACCTGAGTTGAAAAAAATTCCCTTTAAGCTTTATGTCATCTTCTATTTTCTGTAAACATTTGAATATATTTGATTTGAAAAATGTTACCATGGGCAGTGTGGACACTATTAAAATTGTTTAAACTTAATTAAAATGCTAACTTGTTGTCCTTTCTTGTATTTTTCTCTGCGGTCATCTCGACGCCATTTTGCAACGGCTGGATTTTAAATGAATCTGGTTGATTTAAATATGTTAATCTTAAATTTTAAACAATATTAATAGTGTCTACTGTCCACACTGTCCATCATGATGAGAATTATATACCGCATATAAAAAACCCTACTGAATATAAAACTTTTTTAAATAATCTCAACGGATTTTTCATCGAGAGTTCCATCAAAGAATTACTCATTGCAGATTTTATGAGAAATTATTGTCGTTGTCTATTAGTAATGCTTTTTCTCTTGGTAAATTTAGTATAAGGAGCACAAATTGCTTTGTTCTGAAAAGCATTCACCTTGACTGCCAGAGCCAAACCCATCCATATCAGCAGCACTTACTCGTACCCATCATCCTCCTGATCCAATTACAAGTTTTTTTTAAAGGGTGTCACAAAATCCTTGTTTTCTGTTGGTTTGCAAATTTCAAAGAAGTTCTGAAATAAACTAGGTGAAACAACCATTAACGGCATTAACGGACACATTCCAAAACATAGGTCTCCAAGCAACGGACAAATAAATTTGGACAAAATTAATTTAAATAAAATTTAAAGGAACTTACTGTTTGATACTGAAGAACTGTAGTAATTGTAGTCGTAGCTGCTTGCACGACGAACACGTGAAAGTGGTGCTCCTTCTTGAAAGAAAGACAGCAAAATTGCTTTATTATGAACGTTATAAAGCGAATTTGTGGCATAAAGTGTTTGCGTTGTGAAAGTAACAAAACATAAAATCAATGATTAATCGAAAAATACCGAAACAAAGTTGTTGAAACATGGCAAGTACAACGATGGAGCCGTAAAAAAACTTTTGACAATTTGCACAATGTTGCCACAGCAACGAACTAGTTACCAGATTCCTTTGATTGTTTTGATCAATTTATTTTTATACCACTTCCAGTAGCAAGTATTTTATTTTTGAAGATGTTAATTTAACTTAAGCTCGTTAAGAACTTTTAAAAATTATATTTAAAAAAATGTATCACACAATTCACTGAATAATGAGATATTTTGAATTTTAATTTGAGAGGTCTGGTAACTAACATGTTGTCATGGCGATAAAATTCCATGTAAGAAAATGTTGATTGCTGTTCAGTTGTTCTTTATGCAAATTTTAATTGACTTTGATTCAATAGCTTTTGGGTAATCAGTATTTTTATATTTTCTCATTTTCACAAGACAACCAAATTTCGTCACAAATGATGAAATTTTGTTGGTGTTTCACCGTCACTTTTTACCACTAAAATGTCATCTTCCAACCTTCATATTTCCAAAAACTATAAAAGATATTGAAAAACCGAAAACAGCTTGTGACTTCTCATCAGACATTCCTTCGTATTAAACAATAAAAATTTCCGAGTCATATGCACTTTAATGAGTGTGGATGTTTTATTTAGAAATAAAAAAATCTTGATACTGAAGTTTTGGAAAAGTAAAGAGAAGATAAAAATGCCTTATTCACAATTTTTCTACTTTCATGTTTGTATGTCTTCTAAAAAATGTCTCAAATAAACGTCTCGCTCTAATAAACATATATTAGCATGCAATGAGCGCCTGTCACCAGAAATTGCTCACCCTTCAGAGCAGCATTTAGGGACTGGTCACAAATATGGCGAGGTGGCTGAGGAGAAATTAATTTGACATCAAGAAGACCCCTTTCTAATATATTTTTTTAATAAGCAAAATAAATATTGTTTAATTGAACTGAATCGAATTCAGTCACATTGAAGGACTCGTTTCTGTGGCGGTAAACATTTTTGCACACCCCTTACAAACATCAAAACATTTACAAGACCCTCCAATTTCTCTTAATTTCCGCCTCACCATATTTAATGACAAGTTCCCTGTGAGAAAATACGTAAAATATCAACATTGAAAAGTTGCAATCTCATTGTCTTTCTAATAATTTGTAAAACAGAAAGCATTATAACAAATTAATCAATTTGGAGCTGTTTGTAGAGGTAAATAATGAAGAAAAACAAGCTGAATACCATTGAATAACTTCTTGAATTTCTTGCTTTTATTTGAGAAACCATAATGCTTGTATTTACCATCACTTTCGCGATAAATTTAAAATTAACTTGGTAACGCCATTGAATCTCAACAAGGCGCGCTATTTTGGCGAATGGGTCAAATTACTTTTCTTCTGACAGTTTAAAACTTCAAAAGTTCAAAAGATATACATTTATTTACTTAATCAACTTTTCACTTTCACTTTTCGAATTCAGCCTTTACAAAAATGTTGCGCGCAGACCCTTGAATTTCTATAGCCATAACCATGCTATAGGTTAAACTCTGGTTTGATTTTCCATAGGTTAAACTCGGGTTCGCCCGATGCTCTTTTTACCTCATTGGGTTCGCCCCAGGTCTAGCTCACACAGGTTAGATTTTTTCCGTGTGTACAGCACAGCTCACCTTTTGAGGTGGATTTTAGTTTAACCTAAGTTAATTTCAGTGTAAGCCTTGTCCACATTGTTAAAAACTAACCTGTGTTAGTTTTAGCAGTGTAGATAGGGCTTATCTATCAATGGTATCTTTCAAAACAAAATTTTAACAACTTGAAATTTTATTTCTTTCTATCTTGACTGAATGAACTTCTAAAATGTTTTGAAATTGATTTACAAATTGATTTTTTCCAAAAAAGGTGTGCGTTATCATTTCAAACAGTAAATCATTGACCAATAAAGTCAGAAAACAGGAAAACAAACCGGATACTTGGCAGTCGAGTGCAACCAGCAACATCAGTCCGAAGGCCAACATTTTGATACCCATTTTGATTGCTTGTCCTCCGATGCCGTGATCTCTGCTTGAACTATGAATACTAAACGAATTGAGACTTATATATGGTTTCTCATGTCAAGCAATCCCCCCAAGCAAGCACCTCAACGGGGCTTTCTTTTTTTTCTTCACATTTTTCCTCATTGTTTGCATACGTGGAAAGAGGTTGAAGATAAAAGGATTAGAAATTATTCAAAAACGGGAATTTCACGTGTTATGAATTGCTTGAGCTTTAAACTTGAAATAATAAAACGCTGAATAATATATTTCGATATCTTTCGTTACTAATCTAAACGTGTTTTTACAGAATCCATCTCATCCATTCTGTCCCTTTTCTTCGAGTCCTCATTGTATCCCTGTTTTCTTGTCACAGGGTGTCTGAATTACTTGAAACGTATATCATATGAAACGTATATCATATCACGTTAAAAATTATTTACAAACAGATTTCCCGTGTTACGGTAGCTCTTAAATTCACATTTCACGAGAATCAATTCTCTGAATTTACAATTCACGAGGACGGTAGGGTCTCCATCTTTACTGACAATAGCAGAATCAACAGTCAGTAACTGCATCTGGATACATGCTCTTGCTCTCTCTTCCGCACTTTGGATGTTAGAATTCTCACAATTTCACACGGTGTTCAGCCTGGGGTTCCAACAGCTAAATTATAAACAACTTTCTACACTTTTGACCTGTGCAGACGACACAGTGCTGCATTTTCATCAACTTCAAGATTTCAAAAAAGTCTTGACAATTTAACCGAGTAGCAAATTATTGAATTTTTTCGGAGTTTTTAAGAAACCAGGTTTTGAAATATTTCATGGGTTTTGGCCTATTTTCGTGCTCTGATTTCGGGAATGTTTTGTTTAAAATGCGTTGATTTTTGGTTTTTTGAAGTCGCATGGTTTGTGTTGATTAAAAGCAAAAATTGTAAATAATCCAAGAAAACTGGTGAAACTTTTTTGTTTAAAAGTACTGTTTCGGAGGTTGACTTTTTTGCTTCCTGGTTCAGTTCAATTCAATTCGTTACGACTCAAGCATTTTAAATTACAGAAATAAAATATATATAATTAGGAATGCTAAAGACACTTGAAAAAACTCAACAGAGCTATCGAGCCAAGTGCCCTTTTCTACATGCTTACAATGATTAAACTATTACAGCATACAAATTGAACTGAATATATTAACGCAAACAACAACATCAAGAATAAAATAAAAAAGCTAAACCGTAAAAGAATAGAAAGTTAAAAAATAAAATAAAATGCCAATATTTTGTATACCAAAAACGCAATATGTCTAGCAAAGATTAGTCGTGGTAATACATTAGAGATAGGTACCCTACGGTATCAATGGTCCTATTTGTTCCCAGTACTTAATGGTCATAAGGGTCATATGAGCCATAGGGTCATAGGGTCTTTGCCGTATGGTCTTAGCCATAGGGTCATAGGGTCTTTGCCGTATGGTCTTAGTCATAGGGTCATGGGGTCTTTGACATAGGGTCTTTGCCGTATGTCGCTACGAATGGAAAAAACTATTTTGTTGACACTGGAACTCTGTGCGGCAGACATCATTCTAAGGAAAAAGTACAACACCACAAACAATTATTCTTTAAGGTAACTTTAAGAACATTTACCTAGAAGAACAACCTTCATACGAACCGCCATCCAGGCTGACATAATGGAACGGTGGGGGGTGGCAAGTTGTAAAAATCAGTCCAGAAATAAGAACAAATCCAGGCTGAAACCAAAGCTAGTCGTTTCTCCATTTTTTCAATGTTGAAAACTTCACAAAAACACAATTTTAAATTTACAACACCCACGTTACAATAATCCCTTCTGTGCGGCTTAAAATAAAAGGTTGAATAAAACTGTTGTCAACATTTTTAAGCCGTTGTTATCATTCCGCGGTAGCTATGTGACGTCTTCCTTGTCATACCGCAGCAATGTGAAACTAAATGCGAAGTAAAATTTTTCCTGTTTACATGGGCATAGTCTTTAAACCACACCATCCTGCGACCATGACCTTTTAATCCTTAGTAGAGGATATATATACCAAAAAAGACCCTGAACACTGGAAGATAAACTACATGGTCCAAATGCATAAAAACGTTAATACTTGTCAACAAGGAAGCATGTCAATTTTCAGGAAGTCAGCAGTGTGAAACAGCCCGGAGGCAAACAAGCAATCATCTTGTACATAATTTGATGTTTATAGGAACTTAATTCTTTTTATCAATTTTAATGTGAATTAAATTATGTGCTTTAATTGTACTTTTTCATAAGAGAAACTTATTTACAGTGTATAAATTAATTACAAAAACGAAAGGTAGCAAGGTAGAGAGTAGCCAGTTTGCTAAAATTTAGAATGAAAATAAAAACAATCCAGGTTGAAATCAAAGCTGTTCTTATAATCTCCCATGTAAATTGATTTTCAATTTTGTGTGTGTTTTACAATTTGTACTTCATCTCATATGATAGTTCTGCTAAATATTTTTAACTTGGTATTGAAAACACACATGCAGCTCTGTATTTTCCTTTTTTTCTATATATTTCCGTTATACAGCACCTCTAAGGGGACCATTATAGAACTAAGGTCAGCTTGATCTTTTAATGCTATCCCTGCCACTGTAATTAGGGGTGTTTATCTTTACGTTTTTAACATTAAATATTGTATTGTATCTATTTTTATATTATAAAACTTGTAAATATTTATTGTGGCAAATGATACATACATACATACATAAATTGTAAGTTGAGTTGTAAACTACTAGACCCCTTTGTTGGTGATTAATGTATGAAATGAAATGAAATAAAATCGAAACTATTATGAGTCTCTTTCAGTAAATGCCAGCCATAAGACTAATTTCATCTTCCAAAATCATTTATTTCATCTTCATTTTCCATTGCTTTAAAGTTGAAGTTAGACTTGAATTATAAAATTGCAAAAAGTAGAATAGAGGAAATTTGGAATTATAAAGTTGTAAAATTAGAATATAGGAAATATGAGGAAGTTATATCGCTATTGCCCGGAATATCCGCATAAACGAGAGCAAACGGTGCTTCCCGGTGGGTGTCTTGAGCTTCATGAGGTAATGAAATTTTTCTGCTGTTGAGCTATGCAGTTTCTCTTGTGACTATTAATCTCGAGACTATTAAGTGACTTCAAGTGACTATTAATCTCGAAAGGAATACAATTTTCTAGGTTAATCCTAACACTAGAGTCACAAAGGACGCGAAACTTATCATGACGCAAAATACGAAACAAACAAGTGTGACTCATGTGGGAAAGCAGAAATGAATGAAAAGAAGAAGAAAATACAGAAACGAGGCTATCGCAAAAGAGCGCTGGGAATGGCCGTATTACACAAGAGACAATAAACATGATTTAGCGAATGCCTCCAACAATTTGTAAATTAAGTATAGTGTTGTGATTGTGTTAATTAAATTCTTTAGGCAATAAATTTTGTTAAATTTTAACATAAGGGGGATAAACCGTAAAAATTCGATACAGTCTCGAGGGCTATTTATAACGCAACCTTCAAGAGGGGGGCTTATTCGAAAGGGAGGCTTATTCAAAAGTCGGCTTTCCTTGAGGGGCCCTGATATCAAACTAGACATATGTATGATCAAGCACAAACATATTCTAAAGAATTTGTAATCAATGGGTTATATTGACTGAATCATGCAGGATATTGAAAGAAGGGGCTTATTAAAATTTAACCCCCTAAAAGGGGGGCTTATTCGAGAGGGTGGCTTAATCGAATTATTACGGTTTTAGTAAAATATTATCTTCATATTTTGTTAAAATGCCAATGCGGCCGTGTGTACTAGAAGGCGTCGGAGCACAAAATATGGAAGAACTGAAGAGTAATTAGTTTCCACAACAAATTTGCATAAATTGCTCTTGTCGGGGGCGCACATTGAAAAAATGATTGGGGGGGGGGTTGTCAATACGTTTGGGACCAAATTTTTGAAAAACTGGGACCGACTGTATTCCAGCTCCAGAAAAGTTAAGATATGGATAAAACAAAAAAAATCTTATTTTATACTCAAAAATGTTCAAAATGTTCAAAAATGTTTTTAATTTTAAAATAGCTCGGTACATCAAGTTGTTAGACACTTTAATTGTAACTCAAGTCGTTAGAATGTTATAAACACATAAAAATACATGCCAACGTTTCCAAGGTAACAAGCACTTTATTCTTTTGGGCCAATACTGACAACTCGCCCTGTTTTTGGTAACTTTGCCCATCTCTTCACAATTTCGTCCAAATCAATATCGTCTGTAATATCTTTTTCACTAAAATTGTTCTCCCAGTCATAGAAAACGCCCATCAAATGACTACAAGAGCAAAAAGCAGAGCAGATTTTCAAGTTGAAATGGTAACAACAGAACAGCAGCATAGAGGAAAAACGTTTCTCCTGCTGACCAAAGAGCACTTTGCGCCTGCGCATCTCGGTTGATTTAAAAATTTGGAAGTTTGCCACGAAGAAGGTCAATGGATTTCAAACGCCTCTTGCACCCTTGCGCTCTTACGTCTTGCAAACCTGGTTGACTGCACACCTGTGATGTCAAGGATTACTTTCACCAAAGCTCAATATTGTCAACATGTTGGAATTACTTAAAATCCAAAACCGAAGGATTTATTCGTCAGAATATTTCTCCAAAACTAGACGCAGCCTCATTAAGATTTTCCCAGAAGATACTCCACAGCATGGGAGCAAAATAAGTTTACCAGTGTCATAAGCCGGAAAAATTGGGATGATTCTTCAAATTTCGCTCGCAGTGCTGGTAGGCCAACCTGAATTTTTTTAGGCCAATTGCATGTGCCAAAGTAATTATTTTCCCACATCCAAGATTTCTGTTAAGAATGATAATGTTTGAGATTCTCAGAATTCCAGATATCCCCGTACTCGCCTAGTCTAGCTCCAAAGCTTATATCACATCGGCAAATTTTGTGGTGAATATCTTTTGACATTTATTAAAATTTTGCTGAAAAATTGTTGACAGAAAATGGTCAAATTTCTATATCTTTTGCTCAAAATGGGGACGCAACCTCATCGCGAAACTTTTCAAATTTATAGAAAATTTATTATTCTGCTTGAATTAGGTATCAGTTATGTCGGGTAAAAATTGGATGCGTTGGTAGGAAGAAATTATTCACTCGTTTACATTTTGTTTTTTGCAACTTCCGCCTTATTGGTTTTATTTATTGTTTGTAGCCTTCAAACAATAAGCAACGGAGCAAACCTCATTGACACTGGTAGTAATGGTAGGGAGCAATTTCGTTATTTATCATTTCGCGGCATTTTTCAAATATGCGACTCATTAACCAAGGTTTCAAATCCTGCTCAATAAGCTTGCGCGCGCATAAAAAACATTTTTCCTCTATGTTCAGAACAGCAAAAAGCATTTCAGCAATCAATGTTATAAAAACATGGAACAAACTGCCAGCTAGCATAAAGGAAATAAACACTATGACACAATTTAAGAAAACTTTAAAAATCTTTTTTAATCAAGGACAGAAGTAATCTATTTTATCTCATCAAATAAGGACAGTATATCTAGTATTTTAAGTGTATTTTATAAAAGGTTGTAATATTTATCCCTATTTATTAATATTTTCCCCTTTTTTTAAAGCTGGACCACTATTTATACCAATCTTTTCGATTGTACAGTGTTATCCAGGCTAAATAATTATATACATATATAATTATATTGCTTCACAGCACTGCGCATTAATGTCTTAATGAGCTTGAGTATTGAAAATCTTCGTTCACTTGAGGCAGACGTGATTGGTGCGGAAGTAAGGCGCATGCATTTTGCCGTCAGGAGAAAAAGATTCTTGAATTTGAGGCAATATTCTGTAGCTGTTTGTACAGTTGAAACTTCTGGTTTAATTGATCTGTGATTTCGGAATATATTTATTTCCAAGAGAAGACCATCTTTGTCAGGCCTGCAACCATCGGGAAACAGCTCAACCAAGGCACTGATATGAACTTTGTCTGCAGGTTCCAGGGGCGAATCTAGGAAATTCGGTGACGGGTGCTCAATAAATGTCACTCGGGGGATCTGCGCGAAGCGCAGCAATTAGGGGGCTCCGGGGGTTTGCCCCCGGGAATTTTGTCAATAACCACGCCCTTTGATATACTGGGAAACGCCCTTTTTGCAATTCTAATGACGTTTTTGCAAAGGAAATATGCTGGCCAAATTCTCAAAAAAAGTTCATGGAAACTCTCGTGTCTGGACCAAATAATTTTGGGACAGAATTCTGAACTTTTTGGGACCGAATTTGGAAAACATTGGGGGGTGAGTCGCCCCCTCGCCCCCATGATGTGCGCCCCTGCTTGTCTTAACCAAGTAAGCAAGGGTCCTTCCCCTGTTTTCTGAGTTCCATTACCTACAACTACCAATGAAGTATTGGTCTATTATTGTTTTCTGATGTTTTTATTATTGATTTGTGATCTTTTTATTATTATTGGTCTATATTACTGATCTATGATGATCTATGATCTATGATCTATGATCTATGATTTTATTATTGATCTATGATGTTTAAATATTTATTTCAACGCTTATATGGCAGTATTTATGCGAAACTGGTTATTTGCTGGTATTGAAGACATTCTAAATTTCCATCGGGATTAACTCAGTTTCTCATCCGCGGTTTCTGCAAGAAAAGGTGTGAATCTTTAAGTTGAAGCCTGCTTTATCAAATAAAATCAAAAAATAAATATTAAAGGCAAGGCTCCTCTACAATGACTCTGCAAACCCTTAGCCTTTTTGGGACACTCGGTTTCTCGAACAAATGATAGCGGAGTGGAGTGGATGTCAACTGTATTTGTAGTCTCAGTCTTAGTTTGAAGCTTTTATACCGAGAGTGACCAAGTGACCCCAAAAACAATTTAGACGTTTCGAAAAATCCCCAAAATTCGAGTGTACCAATCAAGCTCGTTATTACATTGTGAAGGACTTTATTAAAGCAGCGTCGCCCTGAATGGAACTTCACCCTGAAATGAAACACCTTTTTACCATCAGTTCATTCTCTAGACTCTCTAGAAACAATTAATATTATAAAGAGAGCTTCTGGTTTGAAGTTAGAACATACCAGCTCTCACAAATTCAATTCAAAAAGATTATTGAAAATATAAAGGTGTTTCATTTCAGGTCAATGTTCCTTGTATCCAGGGTGACAATACTCTTATTTATAATGTCAAATATTTCACTAGCACATTGAAAGCAATGTAATTTTGCCTGCGTAGTGACTCTGAAAGTGAAAAATGCTTTCATGCATGGTATCCGAAATCAGTAAGTCACGTTATTGCCAGTTGCCATAATTTCATATCGTATAAATGTTATAATTTATGATGCAAAATTGTATTTGTTACATTAGACGCAATTTTTATTTGCTCAGAAGTAGCGTTTTTAAGTAACAATTATGTCATCCTTCATCGATGTTACCAAAATAACTGTAGTTTCTAAAATCAACTTGGTTCTTCCAACATTATCAAAACAATTTTTTTTTTAATTCGTAACAAAATCAAATGTTGGTGACTTTTCAAACGTCTAAATTTATTATTGTGTGACCTGGTGGAAGGCCCTGCAACAGTTATCACCAGTTTATGTAGCCTGCGTGCAGACATTTTGGTTGGTAACTGGGGAGGAGAGAGAAGAAAGAACTGTTTACAAGTTTATGATGATACTTTGCATTCTATTTTGTTAAATTTAACCGATAGCCTTTTCTTGCAGAAACCCGTTCCTGAATGGTTGATTGCGATATGCTCAAAACTTCCTGCCGTAAGAACTGACGCAGATATTCGAAGACTTTGTTGCTTGATGAAACAAATAAAGGCTTTTCACAAATTCACTAAAGAAATGCTCAATCTCTTAGCAAAAGCTGCGCTATTTCAAAGGTATGGGTTTTTGAAATTGTCGGAATATCGGAAAAATAGGCAGTTCCTTGGGTTAGGCAGATCCTTAGGATGTGGTGAAAAATTCCCTGCCTAAATTTTGATCACGAAACAGTGATTTTTAGCGTAAAAATCAACTTTTCGGAGATTTCGACCTTATTGTCATATTACTAGACTTGCTCCAGTTCTATTTCGTGCATTGAACTATATATATAAATATAGTCATATATAGTTAACGAGTTCGTGCCAAATCATAAATTTATATTTCGTACTTAATTTATCGAGGGATTCTTCGATATGTTGAGTACGAAATATATATTTGTGACTTGGCACGAAATAGACTTGTCTACTGTATTACCAAAAAAGTCAAAAATAAGTACCCATCTATTCTACGACATGGCATGTGAGCTTATTTGATAAAACATGTTACCTACATTTTTTTTCAAATTTAATTGGGAATCTACAAGGCCGACATGATGAATGTTTATGGAACTTTTGAAATTGATTGTTAAATAGAATGTCTGTGCAAACAAAATTTAGTCTGAAAATCCATTTTTGAAATCCTTTTGAGACTTATAGTTTCAAAATTATAGTGATGTAAAGATTTAGGAACAAATACAAAAATTGCCTCTTGGGCTAACGTTTGTTCAAACTATAAAATTTTAAAATCTGAAATACAATAACTCAAAAATTCCATACGTCTCCATAAAGGCGACCTTAATAAGAAAATAGATATAAAATTTTAGTTCATCTTTATCTTGACATTATTATTTTATTTACTAGGAATTTTATATTTATTTGCTGACTATAGCCACACGTAACAATCTTATGATCATTATTGCATTTAATAAGAAAAGTTGTATTTTAGGGGGTTCACTCGAAAGCTAATTCGAGGATTAACGGTACTTGATAAATAAAAGAAGAGACGATATTTGATGTGATAATATTTCGATTTTTTTCTTTCCTTAGGTTTGAAAAGGGAAGAGTAATCGTTCGGAAAGGTCATTCAGGCAGGACATTGTACGTTATCTTGAAAGGGTCGGTGGCTCTGTTAAATGATGAAAACGAAGAAGCTGTTTTGAATGAAAAATACGAGAAAGAGAACGAAAATAGAGGAGAAAATGGAAAAATAGCAAAAAATGATACTATCTTACGGAAAGGCGACTGTTTTGGGGTAAGCATCTCTTTGCAGTGTAGACATTGTAAGAACGAAATGACCTACTTTACTTCAACCCTTTGTAAATCAGTTAAAATTGATTTTTACCAAAAATTTAGTTTATAAAACAACCAAGTTCGGGCGCCCTCGTTAGCTATTCTTTTCTGTATATATATTGTCTTATATCAAATGAGGACGAACAGTAAGTAATGTAAGTTGTAATTTGAGTTTTACAAGGTCGTAATTCAAGTTTTGTAAGATCGTAATTCGAAATTTACGAGATTTCAATTCAAGTTTTACAACATTTCAATTCGAGTTTTACAACATTGTAATTCGAGTTTTACAACATTGTAATTCGAGTTTTATAACATTGTAATTCAAGTTTTACGAAATTGTAATTTGACTTTTACAACATTGTAATTCAAGTTTTAGAGCAGTGTAGCTCAAATTTTAGAGTATTACACACGCGCAATGAGTTTTACAACGAAAAGTTAATATTATTTCAGAAAAAAGCTCTGTTTAAATGCATAGAAAGGCAATCGACGGCTGTGTGCTTATCAGCTACCAGTTTTCTTGTCGTTAATTTGGAAAAAGTCTGTGGAATTGATTTGGAAGAATTTCTAAACAAGGAAGTCAGCAAAATGTTTATGTTCTTGAAGTAAGCCATATTTTTGTTGATTTGACAGTTAAGTTTAAAGATAAGTCTAATTTGTTAGACTGACATTGTCTAAACAGTTCCAAATAATGGGTAATCGGGATACGAGATATTTGAGCGAAAAGGTGGTTATGGGGTATTATGGGGGTAATGATAAAAACATTACAATGACTTAGGGAACGAAGGCAGGGGGAATTTTAAATTTATCAGAATATCGAGAAAGTTAGGGGCTTGTCGGAAAATTTTACCATTAAACGGTGAGTTTTATCGTAAATCCAATTTGTCGGGAATTTTGACCTTCTGGCCCCTCATAAAAAACTGCACCCCTGAATGGGCAAAGTTATTTTAAGCAATCATTAAAATGCTAAATAAATTTCAAGGAAGATTGAACAAATATTGATAGATAAATTTATAACTACATTTTATTTAATTCTTATGGAAGAAGTATGTAAGCTAGTTTTTGCAATTAGCAAATTTCCCAAAAAAAAATCCACAATTTTAATATCAATATTAAAAATGATTTTTTTTATCGCAGTTCGTTGCCTGCTTTTGAGAAATTTTCAGAGAAAGGAATTCAATCAGTGGCGGAGAGATCTCATGTTTGTGAATATCTTGCAGAGAAAGTCATAGTAAAAGATTCAAGATTTTCAGATTTCATTTATGTTTGTTGCAAGGTAATTCTAATCTACAATGCTTGCCAAAAGTCTTTGGAACACTCTCTGAGATTGCCAAAAATTCAAAAAATATGTCTTCGAATGCCTGTATTTACCATATAAATTACCCCCTCCCCCCAAAATAGTAGCCCCCTAATAGTTTCAAGAACAATGGTTGTTCAGAACAATTGATTAATTAAACCTTTGTTCTCTATTGTTCTGAGAACAATAAGCCTCTCCAGTCTGGAACAGCTTCCGACCGCACTGAGCATTTTCAGTAGATTGCAGCAGCAGAAGTCCCCTTACTCTATACAAACTAAAAATTAGAGCCTCTTTTTCGAATTTTCAGCAAAAGCAAAATTATCAAAAAGCTCCTCTAAATGGGAAATTTTTTTGGGCCACCCGGCATTAACTTATAAAAATGGCCGAACACGTTTCATTGTTTTGTGTATTGGTTCTGAGTTGAACTGCGACTAATATTTGAAAAGGTGTAACGTGCAACATAAGCACACAGTAACTAAGAAAAGAACCTACCAACTAGAACCTGACTTTAAGAAACTACAGACTAACTATTTGGCAAAATTTACAAATTATTTTTGAAAATTGTTTTTGAAAGTAAATTAATGATGAAATCATGTCAATAATAAAGGAATATTCTTTGGTTTGACTTTACTATCGTTATTGTTGCTGTATACATCAGCCCAACCCCGAGCCCAACTCTACATAATTTGCCAATATATTAAAACCATACTGGCTGGTTTTCAAAAAGCTGTTTCTAATTGGTGGGCTCGTAGTGTAGGTTAAAATTTATGCAAATCATATCAAATTTTGTAAATGTGATGTGAATGTTCTCATAAAGTTTGCTCATAACGTTCTTATACAAAACGTTTGTAGGCAGATGCTGCAATGTGTCAAATATTTTTTTCTTTCTTAGGGTAGATGCGTTGTTTTACGAAAAATCAAGAACGCTGTAACGAAAGCCTCTTTCCATAAACAAAGAAAAATTTCAATGGCTTCAGAATCAATTTCATCGTTCTTGCCTTGGACAATCTCACGATCAAGATCAGGGCAAAGCAGCTCTTTGTCAACAGGCAGCAAGTTCTCGTCAAAAAGTCTTCGCAGGTCACAATTATCCAGACTGAGCACATGCTCCTCAAAATGCAGCTCAGCAAATAGTGTATTTCCAACAATTCAGTCAGGGCTCATGCGAACAAATGTTATCAGCAGTTGTCCCGCGTTTTCGAATTTTAACTGCACTCAGAATGAAACAAGAAGTGAAGGAAACAAAAGAAATGCTCCGAAAAAGTATGAAGACTTGACATCTTCCAGTACCACCGTTCAACGGTCAAGTTACTATTCTTACGATTTAACTAACAGAGACATATCCGTTGGTTCTGGTGACGGAGTTCTTGTAAAAGTTGCACAGCTTTCTAGAGGAGATTGCTTTGTAAGTTTTTTGTGCAAATTTGCTTATCTGCAAAATTACAATCGCCCGTTACATTTTAAAGAATTTTAAGCAAAACGCGAACGGCTTTTGGATGCAGAAAATATTAATGTGACTTTCCATGACGACACGCGACTGGTCAAAATTTAATAATTTATTCCAGCTTTCCAGGGCCTTTCAGTGGTGTCGGAAAAATTCAAATTTAGGGGTCCAAACTTAATTGTTATCTAGCAGCTTTTAAATTCAATAATAAATTCACAGAAAAATGCATGCATTTTTTCTAAAAGTAGCTACTTTTATTTAGTTTAAAAAGAATTTTGTGGACAAAATATAGGCTACTTTAGAGACTCGCTCTTAGTCAGCTTTCTTCTTGACTTCTCCGCGGCGAAGAGCGGCATACTTCCTGCGTCACAGACCATAGCTCCTCCGGTTGAGGTCTGCTACATACTTGACAGTCTGGTACCCTGACGTCATTTTCGACTAAGAGGCCTGGGCTCCACGGAAGCGGTCTAAAATAACAAAATGCTTCCCTGGCGTCCAGTACTCTCATGCGATACGCGGTTTGAGTTGACGTCAGGAAACCAGCTGACATACTTGAGTAAACGAGGCTGAAAAGACTCATTTGCTCAGTGGCAAAATTAGTCCATTTTTCCCCGGATTTGACTTCATTTCGGTCTATCGGAAACGTGGACTGATATGTGCATCAACTTCATTTTTTAGGAATTGGTTTGAAATTCCCACTCAAAACAATAAGCCTCGTTTCGAAGCACGCTGAACAGTCCAGTTTTCTGACCATTTGACTGTAAGTCCTCACTTAACGAATTGAAAGAGCAGCATGCTAGTGAACCTATACGCACTACTTACTGTGGTGGATACGCCATACAGGGGTGGCTTATTATTCTGGTAGAGACAGGATGTTATGCTGGTGTGGTGGGTTATTATGCTTGACGTGGTGGATACGCCCTACCAGCATAATAACCCAACCCCTTATGGCGTATCCACCACACTAGTACGGATAGGTTCGCTAGCGTGAGCAGGGTGAAGCAATAAAAATGAACGCTATAAACTGGCCAAGCCATCCCAACAACCCATGGTTGGAATCACAGATAAATAATAATAAAAGGGGGGAAAGGTGAGACCATACATAGTATGCAATTTTCTTTTTCTTTTGCCAAAGGGGATGGATTTCTCAAATGATGATGAAATTTTCAAGCGAAAAAAAAGAAGTTTCATGCTTGTGAGTTCAGGATGCGAAGTGATTGCAATAAAAAGATCCACGCTATTACAAATCTTGAACAGAGAAGGCAGTGGAAAGTTGGAAGCAATTGAACTGACATATCCAAAAGATGAAGAACTTTATCGTGCTTTTCAAGAAGAAGAGAAATGGAAGTCATACCGGCAGCAAGTTGTGGGATGCTTCTTGGAAAGAAAAAATTTAAAACAGGGAACTGTGGACAGATCGTAATTTTGATTAGATTTGTTAGATCGTAATATTGATTATATTATAGCTCCTGTTAGAAGAATTATAAAACAGAAAATAAGTTTAAAAATTACCAATTTATGGGTAGGTAAATTTTATCACCATTCATATTGTTATCAAATTGGTCATATCAACAGACAACCACGGAATCGTAAAAAACATAACATATTTTGATATTTTTCATTTTCAGCGTTCATAAAATTCACAGAGAATTGTTGTATTTACATTTCATTATTCTTATGACTTTCCATCATCAAAATGTAGATCGTTTTGCTTGGTTGTATGTATTTATAAACATCCTATGAAAAAATCTTGAAGGAAGTAATAAATGACGAGTAAATAAGAAATTGGAATATTTTTACTTTGCCTACTAGTAAAAGAAAAATACTTTAATGTCAGAAATTTTCACAGGCAAAAAGCTTAGTGGTTCGGTAAACCTCGAAATTTGTTTCGATTTCGTGGAATTAATTTTCATGGTTGAAGAAATCCAACGAAATTCGCGAGACAAAAAATAAGATCTTCAATTTTATTTAAAAGCAATAGAACTTAGAGCTAGATATGCCCACAGTCTCATAGACATCACAGGCCGATAATTTTTCAGATCTACACAGCAATGACACAAATCTCGTGAAAAAAGTTCAATCTCGCGGAATAAATTTTCGTGGTTAAATAGATAAGATGAAATTCATAGGAATTCAATTTAACGATTTTACGAAAAATCCGCGAAACCGTGAAATTTTCTGACATCAAGGTAATACCACAAAAAAACCTTAACTTTGTCACGGGAGTTGAATAGAGCATGGCAAAAGAACCCGCAAATTGAGTAAAATATGTGTATAAATTGTGAATGTAATACAATATTTATTTGTGTATACTGTTTAAAAAAAATAAAAATACAGATAACAATGTTAGGTCGCTATTGAATTATTTTTGTCCACTCTACTACCATACAACCAAAGTAGACAGTTTTGTGCAAGGTCATTTTATAATTAATTCTTACGTCACAAATTTGTTAATTTCCAGTCGCTTTTCTCTAACAATTTTAATTTTGGAATACTAAAAATTTTAGAATTAAGATTATTACGAAAAACTGCAATTAAAAGGGTGTTCATACAAGATTATGATTTTTTAGTGTCGTGTCCCTATTTTAGTGTCGTGTACTGTACTTCGTAAAATGTGTGCAAAAGACGACCTGAGAGCTGAAACTATTTTGGAGCCTCGTTTTGAGGCGAACTTTTTGGCTCGAAAATAGGCAGCACTTCGAGGATTCAAGCAGAACAGCTTCTTGCCACACTAATAAGAACTACACTACATATCATTATTGAATGCCATTTATTTAACTGCCATACGAGAAGGACGGAAAGAGTCACACAGAGGACAGCAAGAAGTCCAAAGGAAGGTAAGTAAGGTCTTGCCGTTTCCTCTGCCTCTAAATAAACCTAAACTCGGAGATAGGGCACAAGGTTTGAAGGGCACTTTGACCACACCCAGTTCTTTTATGACCACGCCCCAAACACCGCTCCCCATTTCTGCTTGTAGGGATGATCCTTACATGAGCATTCGTAACTAATTGCACGCTCTAACTAAATACAAGCTAGCTAGCTAATCCTAAAAATTGCTGCTTTATATTGATCAGTTTTGCCCTGAACATTCTCTTTAAAAGAAATTTAAATCGCTCTTCAGATAAAGATTGGTGAAAACCTATGAAATTATATATAAAATTTACATCTGCTATCTCTACTGCCCGTTATTTCGAACATTTGAAATGCTATCCCCCCCTTGTTGTTAGGTTTCTTTCTCGATAATAATCATGATGTAGTACTGCCTGCTATCTCCAATCAGTTGTGTCACCAGCCCTAAAAGTGGGGCGGAATATTAATGAAAGGGGTCTGGGGGTCTTCCCCCAGAAAAAGTTTGTGTAGCCACGCCCTAGGAAAAGGCTGGAAACGGCCTTTTTGGCATTTTAATATGTCATGAAGTTTTTGAAAATCAACGATCTCAAGCAGTATTTAAAAATCGAATAAACAGAAAGTAAGTTTTATCATGGAATACATATATCTAAGACGGATGGAAAAATAATGTGAAACTTGCTAAAAAATAAATAAATAAATTATTATAAAAGAAATATATATTTTTCAACCTATTTCGAGAAATTAGAAAATCAAAATTCTGAGCATTAAAAAATACTGCACAAAATTGATCAAGCCTTCTCTGTGCTCCATCTGAAATAGCCAAAGACTTTATCTACGCATTGACCAAAGATCAAGGGCTCTTCCTTAAAATTTTTGAGATTAAGCAAGGGCACTTATTAAAAAGGGCATTTGTGTTAATTTTTTCAACATTGAAAAAGGCACTTTCTCGTAACAAATTTTTTCTAAATTGTAACAATGCAATTTTTTATTAATCTTCGAGTAAAAGGGCCCTTTAATCTACTTTTTAGGGACTAAAAGGTGCGCTTTAAAAAAAATTCGTGATTATAGAAGGGCACATTTCAATTTTATCTGAGTAAAAAAAAGGGTACTTTACAATTTTTCATGTGAAAAAAGGGCACATTTTTCAACTTTGAGGGCACTTTTTCCATGTTTGCAAAAAAGTGGGGGGGGGGCACATGCCCTTAGTGTCCCCCGGTTCCTACGTCTTTGACTAACTACTTACTTTTTCTCTGTCTTTTGTTTCTTGAAGGCCGTCATCAGGCAAAAGATGCCCATTGGACTATTGTTTTCAAAACAATAGATCTATTGTTCTTATATTACTTGGCCAAAACGGCTTGGGGAAGATTTCTCTCTATTAGACATGTGACACATTTTTTTTATGCACCCACTGACTCGGTTCCAGGTTTGTTTTCATTATATTAAAGGGGTCATCAACAAAAAAATTTCGTCACACCTTAAATTAACGCACATAATTTTGTCCGTTAAAAGGGGGAGGGGGTTTTTTACCACCATAATCCGTTAAGATTAAATTACTTCATCGTTAATTGACTCATTAATTAAAACTTCATTAACTTATATTGTCACCCTTAACTGGGGGGTTTCAGGTTTAACCCTATTCTTCGTACACTTGGGGTATTTTTCGCCCCCCCTCCAATCATAATGGCACAAGATATTACGTCCAAATTTTTTTAGTTTTAGTAAAATTTAATGGGAAATTAAATTTTTCATTCTTCATTCTTCTGAATTTGATCACATGACTATTATAAGTAGTCAACAAAGAAAAGCTATAGATCTGTGTATAAAACTTATAGATCTTTTTCAGTAACAGCTCAGAATTATCTACAACAATCACTATTTGACTGCTACTGATGAGTACATTCATTTGTTATATAGTTTGTTTATTTTTGCTAATGTCAGCAAAATTTAACATCTATGACATCATTCATACTTATGATGTCATTTTTGGAAGTAAAAAGTGTTGAATATGAAAAAATGTTTAACATATGCTTAATCTCATTGTTTTATTCATTTTGAGTCAATTTAAACTTGAAAAATGATCAATACACTGCAAGACAGGAAATGTGCTCATACAACTAAAACCTGAAAATTTCTAAAAAGTGTCAATTTTAAAATAAAAAACATGTTTTCTACAATTTGACTAAATTTTCAGGAAAATCAATCTAGTAATTAATGAAATAGAATGACATTTGTTGATAAGCTGAAAATTAGTTTTCCTTTGTTTTTGGGTTGTTAAATAAATAATTACTATTGTTAATTAATTACTATTGTTAAATTTCTAAAGCTAATTGCCCAAAGAACAATTTGGGCAAGTTTCATTGTTACATCTTTTGTAATTTCTAAGAAAAAGAGGGGGCAACCCCCCCCCCAGTACAGAAGAATCGTTTGTTGATGACCCCCCAATCCAGTCTGGAATCTTTTGTTGATAACCCCCAATCCAGCCCTGTTCCATCATTCAACTTTGTGATTAATTTCCATCTGTCAACCATTCAGTTCATTCATTTTTATGTATCATTGTTCTGGGTGGTTTTCACTGATTCTGGTTGATTCTGGCTCATTCTGTGTTAAGCACAACTGTGGTAACTGTTACACTTCAGCTTGCTTTGACCAGTACTGTATTTGATAGCAAATACTGCCCAGTACTCATACAATTTTCTATTGTAGTCCTGGTTAACTTAAGACTATTGGGTTGGTTTATATTTTTTGCAGGTTACTTTTTCAGGCTGTTTTTCAGGAATTTCTTTTTTACGATATAGTGCATTTTGAAAATGTGTGTATTCTTTATGATAAAAATTTTCATAACTTTTGGCTACAGTATGGATATTTTTTCTTTTTGTTTCAAACGTTAAGAAGTATGTCTGAAAGCGAATCAGTGTGTCTCCGTAGAAAGGGTAATGCAGAGTATACAGCAGCCACAGAGGACTTGGGGCCAAGTGAAAGGAAATCAAAACTTTGTATGTCACTTTCTTGGTATGAAAAGGCTCTCCAGCTGAGCACAAAGCAAACAGAAAAGGCTTCTGCATCAAAGAACATTGGAATGGCATCATGGAAAATTGCAAAAATATTAGTTGACCAAGGAGAAGCCACCCAAACGAGACATTTTTATTTCAAGGAGGCAATATCAAATATAAATTCTGCCTATGTTTTTGGTAATTGCTATTCACAGATGTGGACTGATGCCTTATTACAGTCGATGTATGGATGCATCCAAGATGCCCTGAGCAGTTTTGATACTTATGTGCGCTTTGAGAATCAAATACATTTCATTTTAAAATATGTTGACCTCATTGCTGTTGATTATTTGCAAGCTGAATGCTATGTGGAAGTAGCCAATCTTCGTTTTAAAAGAGGGCTATTTGCTCTGCAAAAAGGTGATTGCAGAGATTGCTTAAAGCAAATGAAGGAGTGTCATTTTCCAATTGAAGAGGCCCGTATGTTGGGCAAAAGACAGGATCATATTTTGAAGGAAATTGAGACATTGGAAAAAGATACATACATTCACACTTGCATGGCTGAGTCAATTCAGGCAAGACAGACAGGTAAACACAATTTTTTAATGTTTTGTGAAAAAATTAATCAAATTAGAAAATGTAGACTTGCAAAAAGACACATGATGTCAGGCAATTAAAATAATGCAGACAATATAGAAAAGGAAAGGGTTGCAGTATGTGTGAAATAATGAATTTGATTGGTATCATTGATATAAAATTAATGTCTGGTTTACCATCATCATATAAAATTAGTTGGTCTCTGAAAGTTTAACCCTATAATTCAATATTTTGTTGTTTTCAATTAGATATGTCTAAGTGTTTAATGTGGCAAATCATCAGTCTTATGTGTGATCTTCATCATTGTGATGTTTTACTAGCTTTATTTTTAAGATGTATGCATATTGTAAATAGAATGGAAGCTATTGCATTTTTGGAATATATGTTACATCTTCCAAAAACTTTGTTGGGTTAGAGGTTTTTCTCTCATAATCAAGCATTTATAATTTATATTTCATAAGGTGATAATTTGTTGGATACAGTCATGAAAGAGCAAGAAGACCTTAACATAGATATGGTATGGGAAATTGTTGATTGGTACAAACAAGCTGCTCTTTTGACCAGAGAAACCGACATGGAGCTGGAAGCAATTGCCCTCAGCAGACTGGGAAAGGTTTATGATAAAGTCTTTCAGATGAAATCTAAAGCTCAGCAAAACCTTAAGCGATCAATTCAACTTGCTATGTCATTGCAACCAAGGACTTTCCACTCAGAAGGTTAGGCTCACTAATGGGAAATGGGTCTGTAACATAATGTTAAATATTTTATGAAATGTTTGCAAAATCTTGGCAAAATAAACCATAGTACCATTATTTTATTGATTGAATTAATAAAGAGAATTGTACCAAAGTAATTTAATTAGAATGGCTTGGTTGAAGTTCAATGTTTAAATCAATTTTCTGTATATACCGCACTACTAAAATAATAATAAACCCCTAGTAATCAACTGGCATCGAAAATTCAAAGGAATCTCAAAACTGCTACACGATAATTTAAATATATGATCGATGAACATCCAAAGCTTAAAAATGTCTTTCCAGAGCCTCCAAATGTTTCTTTCCGCAAAAACACCAACATTCGATCAACTCTCATAAAATCTAAGGAAAAGACCAGACAAGGTGGTTATGGTGTTAGATGTACACAGAAGAGCACAAAGAAGCGGGGCCGGCCCTGTAAACTATGCAACCACATGGGACAATTTAATAAATTGCAGAACACTAATTCGGGAAAATCAAGGAGGAAATTGTTCCACCAAAAATGTAATTTATGCCGCTGAGTGCAGAAAACACAAACAGTTCTACCAGGCCCGTAGGAAGCATAGGGGCTGGGGGGCTTCAGCCCCCAATATTTCTGAAAACAATGGTGCAATGTCACATCTCTTAAGTCAGTTCTTTGTTATCCATTGTTTTGAGAACAATAGCCCCCCAATGTTCAGCAGCTTCCTACGGCACTGTCTACATAAGCTACACATCCCCTACCCTGAGCCAAAGATCTCTGGTTTTGGGGGGAGGAAAATTTGAAGTTGAAATATTACTATCTGAATTCTCAACAGACCAATATCAACAAACTAGCTAGATTTGAGCGATACTCTCAGCACTAGCTTTGCTCAAACCTGTTAACATTACCTTGGGACACCCGGTATATACCGGGGTGCCCCAAAAAAAGGAACATCTTTGATACGCAACGGAACATATTTGACTTTTTTTCGATAATTGTGCTTGCAGTAAAAACGATTTTCCAATAGTTTCACACTGAAGCTCAAGAACATTCAAAAAAATTGTCATATCATATTGAGGTCAAGCATTTACTTCGTGCTTTGATAGGAAATGAAAAACTTTATCCAAATTGCGAAAACTGAAACCATGTGCTCTCAAGCTTTAAAAATTTGACCAACGTTTTTCAGCGTTTATAATATTAGTGTTTTAGTGAAGAGTGTGATATCAATTAAATTTTCTTTGTGGCTAAAGCCGAGAATATAAATGGGGGGGGGGGGGGGGGGGA
>JAYJMH010079295.1:0-10293 GCA_036873815.1 Phacellophora camtschatica | reverse complement strand
GATCCCAAATTTGTGAGTAAATTACTTGGGGGATTCTTCGTAGACGACTTAGTGACAGGTTGTAAGAACACTGAGGAGGCTCTTGATCTTTATAAGAAGGCAAAAGAGAAAATGAGGGAAGGTGGGTTTTCTCTTCGGAAATGGAAAACCAATGATAGCCACTAAAGAGATATCCCAGATAGAGAATGTTGAAAGGGGAGAAATGATGGATGTTATCTCCACAGACGCATCCTATGCCAAGGAGGCCTTAGGCCTGCCAGGTGACACTGGGGGGGGGAGGGAAAGGTGCTTGGGATAACTTGGGATCGTGATCAAGACACATTGGAATTGAATCCTGGTAAGATCGGTAAGTGGGCACAGAGTGTGACAAAGAGGGGTATTTTGAGTACTCTTGCCTCATTGTTTGACCCTCGAGGGCTAATTAGTCCTGTGGGGGTAACTGCTAAAATTCTTTCTCAAGAATTATGTGTTGCAAAACTGGGATGGAGTGACCAATTACCAAAGGATAAACAAGTCAGATAGGAAACATGGTTACAGGATTTAAATAATGTTGGAAGTATTTCTGTCCCCTGGTGTGTTTTTGACAAATCAGGGAAAGTATTGAGTTGCCAGTTGCATGGGTTTTCTGACGCTAGCAAAAAGGCTTACTGTGCCATGATTTTTCTAATTTGTAAAACTACTCATGGCACATATACAAGGTTGCTTTGTGCTAAATCGCGGGTTGCTCCTTTAAAAGAACTGAGCATTCCCAGGCTGGAACTGATGTCGGCCAGGATTTTAGCTACCTTAATGCAAACTGTCATCAATGCTCTTGATTCGGAAATTTGAATTGACTTTGTACGATACTGGCTGGACAGTAAAACTGCTCTCGATTGGATTTACAACAATGGAGAGTGGAAACAATTTTCAAAGCACAGGGTAAATTAAATTTTGCGTTTATCTAAAAAGGAAGATTGGGGTCACGTTCCTGGCATTGGAAATTCAGCAGACCAGGGTTCCAGAGGAGTTACTGCGGATCACTTTAGCCACAACAATCTATGGTGGGAAGGCCCCCAGTGGTTGAGAAAAGAGGAAGATAAATGGCCAAATAGATTATTTGCTGAAGATTCTTTAAATGTAGCAAATGAAAGAAAAGGAGTGAATGTGATGACAGTAATAACAAAAGAGCCTAGAGGAATGAGGAATGTGATAAACATAAACAAATTTAGCTCCTTGAACAAGCTGTTGAGAGTCACTGTGTATGTGAAAAGATTCATTAAGAACTTGAGATGTAAAAGAGGGGAATGAGAGAAAGACAGGAACTGTGAGTGTAGAAGAGATTGAGAGTGCTGAAAGACTTTGGATTATTGATAGTCAACTTTCTCTCCAACAAAACCCTACTTTTAAGAACAAAGTGTCAAAACAGTTGGGAGTGATTGAGGTGAATGGAATCATGGTTTGCAAAGGCAGGTTAGGAAATTTGGATTTGAGGTCGAAATATCCTATTTTTCTTCCTAAAGATAGATTTGCCGAGTTGGTTGTACTCAAGTGCCATGACATCGTTCATCATTGTAAATTAAGAGGAACTCTAACGGAACTCAGGTCAAGGTTCTGGATTACGCAGGGTAGACAGTATGTGAAAAAGTTGATCAATAATTTGCAGGAAATTAGAGGGTAAGCCATATAATTCTCCTCCCACAGGTATGCTGCCAGACTTCAGAGTCACTGAAGCGCCACCTTTTAGCAAGGTGGGGGTTGATTTTGCAGGGCCACTTTATGTGAAGGGTCCGAATAGTGTAATGATGAAATCGTATATTGCCTTGTTCACATGTTGTGTTACAAGAGTGATACATTTGGAACTTGTAGAAAATCTGTCAGCTGCCACATTTGTAAATTGTTTACGCAGATTTTGTTCCAGAAGGGGTGCACCATCATTGATAGTATCAGACAATGCCAAGACATTTAAGGCAACTGTAAAATTGTTGAAAAAACTTGCATTGCACACAACTGTTGCTAGTTTTTTAGAATCAAGGAGAATGAAATGGAGATTCAATATTGAACGGGCACCATGGATGGGTGGATTTTTCGAACGGATGGTAGGTTCTGTGAAGCGTTGTCTTAGAAAGATAATTGGCAATGCCAAATTGTCCTTTGATGAACTAAATACAGTATTGACTGAGGTTAAGAGTACCTTAAATTTGAGACCATTGACATACCAATATGATGATCTCGAGGAAGCATTGACACCTTCACATTTGATTTTTGGGCACAGAATTTCGCACTTATCCGAAAATATTGATTTAAATGCTTACACTGATGATAATGGTAAAGATAAATTAAGTAAAAGATTTCTTTATCTCACCAGGAAACTACAACATTTTTGGAATAGATGGAGAAAAGAATACATTGCTGATCTGAGGGAATTCCATAAGCTGAAACAAGCAGGCCCAATGACAGCAGCAGAGGGTGATGTTGTAATCATACATGAAGATAACATGAAGAGAGGACAATGGAAAATGGGAGTCATTGACAAACTGATTGTTGGAAAGGATGGACACGTGAGAGGGGCAAAAGTTAGGAAAGTAGGTGGTGGTAAGTTGGAAACTTTGAATAGACTCTTGCAGAAATTATACCCTATTGAGATTTCTTGTAGAGACTATGGAAAAAGAGGGGGGAATGAAGAAAGGTTGACAAAAAAGAATGAAATGAGAATGGAGAGTGAAAGAACAATGTGGAATTAGAGAAAATTGGAACAGAGCAAATGAGGGGTATAAGGAACCAGTCCCCTAGGGCAGTAGCAAAGGACGCGCACTGGAAGTCGAAACTTATGCTTGACCCTTAGATTGGGTCAAGGAGGGGGGGGTGTGTCGGGGAATCCCCATGTGCTCATTTTCAAGTCTTGTAATATTATATTACGATATGAGGTATACAAATTTCGCCAAACCGGTCAGGAGGAGCGAGAGACACTGGATAAATTTCATACCAGATTACGACACCTCTCTTCGAATTGTGAATTTACAAATTCTGATTTTGAAATCGAGCAACAGATATTAACCGGTGGTTCTTCTTCTGAAAAAAGAAGACATGCACTGAGAGATCCAGACTACAAGTTGAAAGACATGTTACTAGATGGTCGTCGAGGCGAAATGAGCTCATATCAAGCGAAAGATATCGAGTCCAAAACAGAGGAAAATCTTGCGACAAACAGATTTCAAGCACGGCAGACCAAACCAAACGCAAGTAAGCAGAGAACATGCTACAATTGTGAAGGAGCATGGCCACACGAGCATAGCTGTCCGGCAAAAGAGAAGGTTTGCCAAAAGTGCAATAAAAAGGACCACTTTGCAAGTGTCTGTCGCAGTCGAATCACAACAAAAGGACAATCACAGAATAAGACCTCTGGCAAGCAAGCATCAAACAACATAAACCTGAAAGAAGTTGAGGAGTTAAAACCAACAAAAGTCAAAGCGTATCCTTTCAACTCAGAGAAACCGGTCGAATTCAGAGGAAAGTTTGAGATTTTGATTGAATCGAAATCAAAGCATTGCGTAGCGACGTTCCATGTCATGCATGCAAAGGACACTGGTTGTTTATTATCAGCAAACACTGCTCAGGAATTGGGTGTTGTCAAGTTCAATTTGAATAAAATTGCAGATTCAAAAGGCCCTACTGCCAATACAAAAGACCAAGCCATTCAAGCGATATTCGGAGAATACAAAGAAGTGTTCACAGGGCTAGGAAAGTTGAAAAATCATGCAGTCAAACAGAACATTGACAAAGAGGCGATTCCCCACGCGCAGCCTCAAAGGAGGATTCCCTATCATATCAGAAAGAAAGTTAAATACGCCGTGAGGAGCTGCAGAGAGAAGATATCATAGAAGCAATACCCGAAACACAATCGACACCATGGGTATCACCTATAGTAGCTGTTCCAAAGAAAGATGACTCTGTATGTATTTGTGTTGACATGCGAATGGCAAATCAAGCTATCGATCGTGTGAGATATCCAATACCTACAGTCAATGACATAAGTTTAGATTCGAATGGTGCAAAGTACTTTTCGAAAGTGGACTTAGCTCAAGCATATCAGTTATCTATAGCTTGAGAGAGTCGTTATATCACCATATTTAGTACACACTAACACAAGTAGGCCTATTCAGGTTTAAAAAGCTAGTTTATGGCATCAATGCAAGTGCTGAAATATTCCAGCATGCATTGCAACAAAGTCTTCTAGGAATACAAATAGTTTGTAACATAACAGACAATATCATAGTGCACGGAAAACTGTGAAAAGAACACGATGACGCACTTCGCAATTGTCTGCAGCGTCTCCAGGAGAAAGGTCGGACCCTTAATGCAAAGAAATACAGTTTTCTCCTGCCTACTTTAGAGTTTTTGGCCAGATATTTTCTGCAGAAAGAACACGCCCAGATCCCAAAAGAGTTACAGATTTCCAGAATATGTCTACACTAATGAATAATCAAGAAATTAGAAGTCTATTGAGCATGGCAAATTACAGCTCTAAGTGCATACGCAGTTATGCTACAATAACTTCCTCTTTTGCGCGAATTAACGAAGAAAAACTCGATATGTCAAAGAACACAACAATTACTGTTGATGCAAGTCCTGTCGGTATTTCTGCTATCTTAGCACAAGGCACTAATTTGGATTACAAAGTCATAGCTTACGCAAGTAGATCATTGACTGACGTCGAGAAACGGTAATCAAAAAGAGAAACGGTACGAGAAACGGTACTCAACTGGATATCGTGTGGGGAATAGAACATTTCCACTTATATTGGTACGGGAAGGAATTTACCCTAACAACAGATCACAAGCCGTTGGCCAGGTTGAGAGGAATGTGAGGAATTTTCAATACAAATAGACTGATGATTGCTTGTGCTGAATATAAAATTATTCAATTGTTGTAACTGAATAGTACTGTAAAAAATTGTTTACGGAAATTATTTATACCAACATCCAAGCCATCTGCGAGAATTGAACGTTGGGTGTTACGCTTACAACCATGCAGATTTGTTGTCCTATACAAAGCAGATGCAGACAATCCGGCGGATTACTTATCAAGACATCCTGTACCTAACAACAACCCAAGGCATATCGCAGAGGAAACGGAAGAGTTCATCAATTTTGCCACAAAATACGCAGTTCCAAAAGCTATGACAATCGATGAAATATCCGAAGCAACGAATGCAGATCGAACACTGCAAGGACTTCGTGCAGCAATAGCTACGTACTGGTCAATGGGAAACTGTGAAGCAGTACAAGCCAATCAAAGATGATATTACTGTTGGTTCGAACAATATTATTCTTCTTGGACCAAGAATCATAATTCCAGATCCACTTCGCCAAAGGGCAGTCGATATTGCCCACGAGAGTCACCAAGGAATATCTAAAACAAAGGCTCTGTTACGTGAGAAGGTGTGTTTCTTTGGAATGGATGAATTTGTTCAGAAAGCATCAAAATCCTGTCTGGCATGTCAAGCTGTGGGAAAGCCAGCCCCACCAGCGCCGCTTCAAAAAATAGAAATGCCAAATGCACTCTGGGAGCAAGTACATGTGGATTATTGTGGTCCATTTCCAATAGACGAATATTTGCTGGTAGTAATCAAACACGTTGTTTACACAATTGGATCAAATTTTCGCTGCACATGGCATTTCAGAGCTTATCATAGCGGACAGTAGACCTCCCTTTAACAGTGCCGAATTCAGTCGTTATGTCACAGCTATAGGATCAATACACCATCCGATAACACCAAGATGCCCCCCCAAGCAAACGGTGAAGTCGAGAATTTCAAGCAACCGTTAGAAAAGACAATTCAAGCCGCAGTTGTCGAAGGAAAAGTTTGGAAATAAGAACTACAACGGTTCCTTCTTCAATATCGCACAAGGCTACATTCTACAACAAATGTTGCATCTACTATTATTCGACAGACAAGTTCGTGGAAAGTTGCCTATACTTAAAAGGAAAAGTTTTGTAAACAAGCACCAGATCACTAGAGAAAACGAATCAAAGAATACCAGAATAATTATATCAATTAAAGAAGATACGCGTAAGAAAGAAAACATTGCAGTAGATGACACGGTACTCGTGAAACAGCAGTAGAAGAACAAGTTCTCATCAAGATTCGTTAAAACTACAAAGTTATTCAACGAAAAGGCACAATGATTACTGTGGAGAACAAAACACGACGTTTCACCAGGAATGTGTCCCACTTTATGAAATTCAACACTCGAGTAGATCAGTATGAAGAGTTCGACAGCGATACAGAACGAGATCGGAACAGAGAAGGCAATCAAGTAGAACACGAACACGGAAACAATGCACACCGTCAGTCAACTTGAGCAAGGACTCAACCCGTGAGATATGGTGATCCGATACCATCAAGATTCATTCCCTGAACATTCAAAAAGGGGAAGTGATGTCATATCCGTGTAAATATTGACTCCCTATGGAACGAAGACTATAATTATAAAGCGTATTGTTTGTAGAGAATTATTCATTCGTTGTATCATTCTATTGCTGGTTCTGTTGTGTTGGAAAACATGGTAGTTTCTTTCCGTATATTAATCTAAAAGCGCAGGCTATGGCATTAATTATGTATGTAGTATAAAGCAGTTTCAGTGAATCATTTGACTCTCTTAATCACGAGCTATTAATAGCTAAACTGCATGCCGCATGCAATTAAGACAGCCAGAAGCTTTGGAAAGATCCATAAGGACAGCTCCCGCGTGACCTTTCTTATGAAATGATTTCCTACACGTTTCTAGTAGTTTTAGGAGAGCACGTTGTGCACCATAATTTCTTTGGAACTCAAAAAAGGAAAAGGAATTGAAAAAGAAAGAGTTCTATGTATGGGAACATTTGTTCATAAATCAGCCTCTCAAATATTTTGGATATTGGAGGTAATATAGTAATCGGTTGATAGCTCTTTTTGGCAAAAGGATTGTCTTTTTTGAAAACAGCCGTTATATCACCCTTTTTTAGCTCACTGGGAAATGACTGTCGATAAGCTATAATTAAAAGTACAATAAAGACCCTGAAGCACTGGCAATGTTTGGCCAAATAAATCATGGAAAGATTGGAAAGAACAGATCACGCAGATAAAGAGAGCAACCAAACCTATTGTGGCGAAGAAGAAGTCAAGAAATCAAGAGGTTTGTTTTGTATGAAACTTGCCAATGTTTTAGCTGAAGACTACCCCCAGAGGATGATTATTACAAACTTTTCGTATCTGCTTCCGAATCTAGAGATACTTTGACTAACTCAAGGAGGCCAAAATTTTGGAGTTCAATCCGTGGTGGAGCTAGAAATTCGGAAGGCAGTTTCCAAGATTTTACGAAAATCTCAATGAGGTTGTGAACCAAGAACTAAAAAGTAAACTACTACAGCTATTCTAGCACAATCTTCAAAATTTCGTAAAACTGCTCTCCCTCAAAAGTTTATTAATCTAATGGAGAAACCAAGATTTTGTCAAGATAGTCATTCTAGTTGCCTAAAATTTTAATTTGCTCAAGTACTCAGTATTTTCTGTCATTACAAGCCAAAAACAGACTCGCTAGCCATTCCAGCAATCTTAAATTCTAAAAGTTTCCTAAAGAATTTTATATAAGCTGTTCGACATACCTGGAAGTGAACCTCGATTTAAAGCATATTTTAGAGTCGTTTTAGCCAATTAGAAGGGCGTGGTCAGAACATTTTTTCCGGGGGAATACTCTTGGATCCCCAAATGTTTGAATTGCTCCGCTCTTCTAGCCCAGTACAGTTTCCATCGGACGACACAGCCCCTTCGTCGGAGATGTCTTTCGAATAGGGTCTCAACTAGAGATGAACACGAAGTTGGAGAAGAAATTGTGGAACAAGGAGTAAGAGGATACAACGAATGCCTAAATCGATGGAGAATTTTTTAACTGGACTCAATTTTGTCTGTTAACCTTCTAAAATGAATACAATATGTGTAGGACAAAACGCTTTGATTCTTTGTGCTTTTGAACTCGTTAGTAAATTGAGAGTAAATTGTGGATTTTTCTATGGCGAAATATGACGATAATATTGAACTGGAATATTGAACTTAAATATTCCGTTCGGAACGGAAAACTATGGATAATCAATATATAGTCTTAAAATCATTCCGTTCTTATGAATGTGGCTCCGTTCTTATGAATGTTGTTACCGTCAGGGTAAGTGATTAAATAAATTAAGCTAACCTTTGCATTTGATTCGACACTGCGTGACATTCAGACGGAGATTGAAATTTGGAGGGAGAATTAATTTCCTTTTCTAGTTTTACATTTTTTTGTAATAACCCAATCTCAAAAGTGTCCAAAGCTTAATATAACGCAACTGTCCTTTTATTCAACACATAGGTGGGACGTTTTATGTTATTCACAGTTGCTGGAGTCAGAGAAATGACTTTGGGAAATTTAATTTCTTTATATAGAAACTGGCATCATTACGAGTACACACTTTTACCTAGGGACCTTCTTTTTTGTTTTCGAATTGATCACTTGGTTTGCTAAAAATCGAATAAGAAAAGATTTCCTGTTTGACTTGGGTTCCCTGTTGCAAATTTCATGCTGGAGTCGCAAAAGGTGATTTTGGGGAATTGAATCTCTTTTTGAAAAAACTGGTTTCCTCGTGAGCATAATTTTTTATAGACATCCTTTGTTTTGTTTTGTAATTTATCTTCGTATTTGCCAGAAAATAATTAAAGTTAAATTTGGTCTTCCTGTTGCAAATCTTCTGCTGGAGGTAAAATCACTATTCTGGAAAACTAGAATTGTGTTAAAACTGACTGCATGATAAAATGCAGCACAATTTTCCCTCGAAAACTCTTTTCGGTTTTTGAATTCATCTTTTCATTTGGGAGAAAGCGAGCAAAGTTGAATCTTATGCTGTGGTCTGAAAAGTAGGGATACGGACTGTGAAACTAAAATCAAAGATATTTTCTCTTTTCGTTGAAAATAAATCCCGGTTTTGTGTGCAAATACAAGAAATATGATTTCGGAGAATATTCAGACATCAAGAAGATAGACCATAAAATATAGAATAACATCAAAAATAGGAAAATTTGTATGTCATTCTCCGGCCCAATATCATTCTCCTTCTGAATATTAATCTCCGTCTAAATGGCACGCGGTTGATTCGACACATTTAAAATGCGCCGTTTGAGGTGAAGTTGCACCGAAATCAATAATAATGATTAAATGCGACTGAGCGAGTCGCTTCTAATAAGTTTTGTCGATCCAAATTTATCACACGCATATAGTCCAAGTGAAATAATTGAATTCGGCACATTTAAAATGCCACGTTTGGTTTTAGCTTAAGCAGCCTAAGTTAACGAAATGTGAAGGAGCTAAATCGCCCTAAGCTAAACATAGAGTTCAATTCAACTAAACGCAAACACGCGCAATGAAAATATACTTCCAGTGATCACATGAAACTGCACAAAACAAAATCATTAAAAATTAATGGAAAACATGAAATGAATGAAGCCTGTCACTGACACAGCAGGTTTTCAGCAACAGGCATGATAACTGTTCGTGTTTCCTTTTGAAGTTAAAATTGATTTATATTATAACATAGCAGTGGTATCCTTTGCACCTCCTCTCTGCAATAGTCGCATGCGATGCGTCCTACCTTAATCTGTTCAATATCAACTCCAAACATTTATTTGGCAAAAAGATTTAAATTCAAGCTTTCTTTAATGTACGGTTCGTGAAAATGATCACATGCACAGTTTGCTTGTGATCTGTACAGCGCATTTGATTGGAAAAAATCAATCAACTATATATAGATTGCCTAGACCACTGGCATATTCCGCTTTTAACTCCTTCATATTTCTTTAATATAGTCATTGTCAGCTTTTCTTTGATACTTTGACACTTGATACTTTGATATGGGGTTTGTTCTGCGCATTTCCTGATTTGCAGCCGTTCTAAGTTATCTTGGGTGCACCGGCTGGTAGCTTTAAAACTCGGTCCGTGCTCTCTGTTATTTAGTTTTCGTCTTCATGGCCGTTTATTTTCGTCATTATGGCCCGCCGACCGTCACTTCAGTTGATTTTCCAGCGGTTACTTGTATTTTTGTCTTATTTGGCTTTGCAGCCGTTTACCGCCGTTCGTTATTTCATCCGGCTTTGCAGCCGCTACTTCTAATTTTGTCTTTTTTTATTATTTGACTTTGCAGCAATTCATCGTCCTATTGTGGCCCGCCGGCATTAGGGTAAGTTTATACGATGAGCCGACGATGGGACGAACCTATTATTTTTAATTGGTTCATCTCATGGCTCATCCT
>JAYJMH010079284.1:0-10294 GCA_036873815.1 Phacellophora camtschatica | reverse complement strand
CCGAACAATTTCACGGTTGTCAACACAAGTTCAACACAGCTAAGTGTAAGCTGGACCGCTCCCAGTATAGAAAATACCCATGGTTATATAAGACACTATCTTGTCAAGTACAAAGAAGTGCAGTGTCCTAAACCCGACTATTATGGCACTGTTAATCTTACTGTCAGTGTAAAAATAGTGACTGGAAACTCTGTTATGCTAGATGCACTAGTATTTTGGAAATGTTACAATGTGAATGTAAGTGCTGTTACTGTTGGAGAAGGACCATATGCTTTCAAACCACTCAAAAGAACTTCGGAACACGGTCAGTTACATTTACTTGTTTTACCTATTTGTTATATCTTGACGTTTTTTTAACGTTTCTGAAGAACTTTGCTTTGTTTGCTTTGGCGACGTTCATAATATTTATTATCTTTTTAGTTTTTCGTCTATACTACTTATTACATTTCTTCGGAGAATGCTGTGGTCCCCCAAAAAGATTAAATGTTTCCAAAGCTACTGTGAAGTCCAATTTTGATATTTTTGTTTTTGCCAGAGTATCATAGAAGAGGCTTCAACTTAAAGTTTGATGATTTGCTTTTCAAAATCTACTCAAAAATTGTTGAGCTATACCAAATAAAGGTGAATAAAAACAGGGGTTTTGATAATGTAAAAGTCATGTGACCATTACAGATAAATTCCTGGTTGTATTTGGTTAGATTTCAGCTCAATTCATCCAATGTGAACATTAGCATATCACATCCTGAATGCAAAGAAAATTAGATGTACACAATAATCAAAATATTCAACATAACTGCTTTGGAGTCATGTCATAAATATTCATAAGATATCCTCCTTGACAAAATCAGACGGAAGCTTTTTCTTTTGTTTCTTTAGGTTCTTGGTGTCATTGCCTTAAAATCAGCGATTAAATTGTAACTTATCGCTCTGTGTTACCATTCATTGATCGATGCTGTTCAAATGTTAATTGCAAGCCATCGAGGCTCCTTCCTTTTCCATAAAACCCTATTTTCTGCAATACGACTGAAAGGCAAAACTCTGGTTTTGAAGAACCCCTAAATATTAATTATTTTGTACTATAACTCAGTGTTTCTTCATTTGATTTTGCGAACTAAAGTATTAAATGCAATCGCGTAGCGTTTTTCCTGGGAGACCCAATATACTATGTTATTACTATTTAATCATTATCATGTCTGGTGCTAACTTTTTCACATTGTCACTTTGCCCCAATTGTATTACGGTCTTTTTTTGTTGCAAAGTATTGCAGATTTTTCATATATGTTTACTTGCATTTTCATCGATATTTGCTTCCAATATTATAGATGTTTACTTGTAAGTTAACTGCTGTTCACTTGCAATTTCAATTAGGTTTACTTGCAATTTAATTTATGTTTACTTGTAATTTTATTGATATTCACTTGTAATCTTATTAAAGTTTACTTGTAATTTCATTAATGTTTCAAACTATTTCATTCATGTTTAATTGAAAATTTTGTTGATGTTTACTTGTAATTTCATTGATGTTTCTTGCAATTTCCTTTATGCTCACTTGTAATTAAATTTATGTTTATTTGCAAATTAAGTTATGTTTACTTGCAATTATATTGGTGTTTACTTGTAATCTCATTGATGTTTATTTATAATTTCAAGAAAGAGACCTTTATTAGAGGATACTCGTGAATATATTAGACATTTTCTCATCAAGTAAAAAGAAATGAAGTGTCTGGAATCAGCTTTTGGAACCGTAAACGGCAGCATTAAAGAAAAGTACTTCAACAAGTGCAAGGAATCAACTATTATTTTTGTTCTTCGATTTTGGAAATGCTATGCAGTGAACATTACATGACTGTTACTGTTGGTGTGGGCCCGTATGCTACTTTATAATCGACAAGGACTTCGGAAAATTATGTGCCAATTTTTCACCTTTACTTTTGATCAACCTTTATAACTCAACTCATTGTTTAAAGTTTTAACTTCGTTTCTTTTATTTATTTGAATTGTACTTTCAGCACCAACTGTGCCTCCTACGATTGAACAGTTTTACTATAAAAACTCGACATCGTTGTTTGTGTCTTGGAAACCACCTACGATGGAGAATGCTAATGGAATAGTGCGTTCCTGCAAGGTGTTTTTAGCAAAGCGTGAATGTGCTCCAACGACGGTCAGCGATGAACCATGTGGTCAGTCAGTTAAAACAACAACAGCTGTAACAGTAACAACGAAAACATCAGGTGAAGGTGGTGGCACTTCGAAATTTCAATCTCGCAAAAGGAGAGCTTCGGGTGTTTGCAATTACGACGTTGTTTGTTATCTTGCACCTGCCAAGACAGAGTGCACCATTACGGGCTTGGAGGAATGGACACACTATTTGACTTATGTTGTCTGCTGGACAGTGTGTCCAAGCAAAAACAGTTTAACACAGGAAGCACGAACAGACTCAAGCAGTATGTATGCACTTTTAAAAGAGGAATGGTACACTCTAGTATATCACGACGGATATGTGTTGCCCACAAGGATTAGTTTTGAAACGTAAATGCTTCTAAAGTAGTATTTGCTTTCAAATAAGATATTGTGATCAGCTATTTCTTTATTTATTAAAGAGAATCTTCGGATACGAGGACAGCCTATCAAAAATAACTTGTAATTTAGTTCATTGACGCACACGCACATTTTCAAGCTCTACATCCAATGATTAACATTTTAGCATTGTTTGTCACTCCTTGAGCACAAGAGTATTATCAAACTTTGCCATTTTGGTACCTCGCCCAAACGAAATTTACATAAAAGGGCAGATTCAGAAACCGGAAGCAAGAAACGTAACACCAGCGCAACGATCAGAGAGAATGGATGGGCATGTTAGGTCGGAGATTGTCGCAAGGCGGAGCAAGGAGCACAATGGGGGGAGGAGATAGGAGAGATCTGATAATCCATTTTGCGTTTTATTATATCGATATATTTTGAACAAATTAAAAACTTGTTGTGTTGTGAACTCTCTAAAGTTGATTTCTAATTTGCCCATGATTTTTTCTCAAAATGTTTCAGTAGCACTTGTATTTGTAATTGTTGAAAGTATATTTATAATATTAATGATACCTAACATTTTATTTCTTATTTACTTAAAGATCCTCCGAAACCACCAGGAACAGTTTCTCCAGTGACCGTCGAAGTAATGAAGGGTTATGAAGTGCATCCCGTGAGACTGCTTAGATTTAAAGAAACGCATGGCATCATCAAGTTAGTGTCAATATGTTTTATTTTTTATACAGTTAACATTTGTCAATTCTAACGGTTGCTAGGATGGAAAACGTTTTTGAATTGACTATGGTTAGTTGTATTGTCCATGGCTAACTCTATAACTCTAACAGTAGCTGGGAGGAAAAAAGTTCTTGAGTCAAATAATGAATGTTCACTTGTTTCGTTGAATTATCAAGCTACTTGTTTCGTTGAGATTTAAGGAGTCGTTGCATACTGTGAGCTGGTCGTTCTTTTTACTTTTTCCTTACATTATTATTTTATTTATATAGTATAATTTAGTAACCATTTTATTGGCGAGGGGCAATAAACCGGGTGAGTCAAGAAGAGTTGTGACATTTGTCGGGTGAGTCAAAATGAGTTATGACATTTGCCAATGTTTAAATTGGTTGTATAATTAAAAAACCCCCGTAAATAGTAAAAATCATACAAATTAAATCATTTAAATACATACATTAACTTTTAAAACTTTTACACATAAAAGTTTCTGATCTAATATGTTTGTACAAATAATAAGGGGGGGGGGGAATTTGCAATAACATTTTCAATTGCTGATAGTTTGGAAAAAGAATTGATCAATCAACTTCAGATATTAAAATATTTGGACAACACTCCATCGTCCGAGCTTGATATAAATAAAAATATTCTCAGAAATAAAGATATTTTCAAAAATAAAAAAGGATAGTTCTAGAGATGTATGCAGGGAAATTTGTATCAAAATGTTTGCCGTTTGAGCTGCAAATGTTTAGCAATTTTTTTTTTGACGATTTATTTTCAGATTTTATATGGTAATTGTTTTTGACAAGACGAATGGAGGCAATGAAAACGTTACGAATACATACGATAGAAATAATTTGAAGAATTATGATGATGCCAAGAAAGAAGGATTCAAGTACCCTTACATCACACAATACTTTGAAGCAAGCGCTTTTCCACTGGATGGAATTTTCTACATTGGAAATGGTTCAAAGTCGAACGAAATTTCCAAAAGAAAACGAAGGAGTACAAATGGCGGGTATCGAAATGGACCACTAACTCCTGAGCATGAGTACATTGTTTTTCAAAGAGGATGTGTGACAAGCGTATGTATTAGATTATATATAACTTAAGCCCAGGCTAGAATTGTTCTGTGTTGACAGAGCTAACCTGAGTTTATCTTAGGTTAAACTACCCCACCTTTGGACATAACTTAGATATTTTATTACTGTTTAATTATTGAAAAAGGCCTCCATTCTAGCCTTTGGAGCGAATCTGAAAGATATATTCATTAACATATGTTCAGGGTGCATTTGATGTTTTTATGATATTCGCAACGTTTTTGGATTGAAAAGTCTTCAATGATAGTTACCACAATATCGAGCGTCTGAAACAGTTATGAATATATTTTTAAGTGAAAACGAACGAGTTATCCTTGGGGTTACAGTTCTGGGGGCGGGCTCAGGGGGGCTCAATCCTTTTGTTAAAAATATCAGAATTTTGATTGAGCTCTGCTCGCTTTTTTTACGATTCAAAGTTTAGAAAGGAATTTCGATTCTTTCCATTGAAATAATATGTCCCATCCTTGTCTTATCCAGCCTCTAGTTAGGGAGTAAAAGCGGAACACTTTAAAAGTCGTTTAAAAGCCAATCACAAGGGCAGGGTCGCAAACACAATTTTGTAATAATCAGTTGTTGTTATTTTACAATAATCAATTGTTGTTTAATGATTTTGAAATAATCAATCGTTGTTTGCAATACGTTGTATCATGATTTTAGCAACTCACCTTTTTCTGTAACGTGTCACGTTATAAAGCTTCGTTTTTATTGCAGACAAAATGTACTTCTACTGATTGGACGCTTCCATTCAAAACTGGTAAATGGAGCTTGTTTTTGCAGTGCGTACCTTAAAGATGGAAATTTTGTTTTGAATTAAATTCCCTGGAGGGGGTGGGGGGGTACTTTATAGTGACAGGGTAGCGGTCTTTTGGCATTGATTTTTGCTTTTGGCATAAAATCAAATCATGACCTTACCTGAATCGTTTTGGAAACCTGAGTGGCAACTTTGGACTTCGTCTCAATTAATACCTTTTTCACCCAGTTCAATTTAAAACAAGCGTCTTAATTCTATAATGTTTTAGTTAGATTAAGAAATGCTAACACATATGCACACGCTTTCATTTGGCTGTATGAGAAAATTGCATTTTGTGTTATTTCAATATCAAATTCACGCCCACCTTGACCATCAATTTGGTTCTCAATTTTAATCTGTTTTCTTTTGCATTGTATTGAGCAATCCAATGATGCTATCAACGGATCTTTGTATGATCTTGTTCCTCAACTATATTCACTACATTGATGACTTATATTGCCTTTTCTCAAATACTTGTAGTAACTTAATAATCAAACGCACACGCAAAGGATGCAAAAAGGTTGAAACCAGTTTCATATGTGTGTTGGAACGTAAATAATACCGTGCAAGTCTCCCAAAACTGTCTTCGTTGCTATTTTTAAATTAATTATTGTGTTAAATTTGCAATTATTGTATGTATGATTTGATATAACGGCATTTTGTAACATTGTAACTTCGAATGACACAAAGACACTATTTTGGTGCATGTCAGCAACCTATCATTAATACAAAGTACAAAATTTTCGAAAACTTCATGTTTCTTGAAAATTTTCTCGGAAAAATATATTGTAGTTTCGTTCTGGGAACGACCTTCTTAATTTCAGGGCTCTTGTTAATAATGTCTTAGTTATATCAATATTTTTTTAGGCTCAAAGCCTACTGTTACTGAAGAACCGGGCAATCTTGGACCAGTCATTGGATCTGTGATAGCTATTTTGGCTCTTTTAATTGTTTTTGTTGCTATTTACCGATATCGGAAGAGGTTAGTCTTTATGTTATGTATCCACCAACCGTGTTACTTGGAGTATTTCAAATTGAAATGCCTGGGTGTCTACCTTCATATTTTGTTGAATAATAGTTAAAACATTGATGACTACGGCATTATTTATTGTAAAACTACAGGCTTTCGGAAAAGTAAAGTTATTTTTTTATTCCCACTGTGATTTCTCTCATTTTACCTGTCCTACATTCAATGCTTTTATTTTTGCCATAAAAACACGGAATGTAAGACAGATGGAATGAGAGAAATCGAAGTGAGAATAATTAAAAACGTTACTTTTCCTAAAGCCCGTGGTAAAATATGATAAAAAGATATCATTGGTAGGAATGGTATATCCCCAATGAGACGACTGATTTTTCTAAAAGGGGGAAAGACAAGCGAAGTGAGTACAAAATTTCTGGAGGTCCAGGAGGGGGTACTCCTCAGGTAACGTTTTATTGTCAGGCCCTCTATCATTTTTCCAAACAAATTTTCTCATTATTTATTGACCTTCCAAGTAGGTATTAATTTCTATTTTATTACTGCAAAGCCTATATCTTGACCATCAAAAGAGACAAAATGTATTGAAATTCGATTTTATAATATTTTGTCAAAATTTATTGAAATCAACATTTTTTTAAATCTCTGTAATGTTGTATTTTAATAACTTTTGTTAAATTGTGAAAGGCGAGTCTTTCCAATTATTTAATTTTTGTTTTAGAACTTAAACTTCTCTCAGAATGTAAAAGAAAATAGCGATCTCTTTCAAAATTCAAGAGGGAAACCGGAATTTTGCAAAGGTTGCTTTTATCCAACTTTGAAACCGTTGTTCTTGGGACTCATCAGGCGGTTTTAGACGTACTCTAAAGTACCCCAATGCACTTGAATGCTAGATGTTTTCCTTGCAGTATTTGAAGTAACCTTGAGGACATTCTGCCTAGATTACCCACAGAGTGTTATTTGCAATGGAAAAAGTAGCAATTAACAGTACTTTTGAATACCCATCGAGTGCCTATAAGAGTAATTTTGAGAGCATCTCTAAAATGGTACGTTAGCGTTCCTCTTTATTGACTCTGTATTTGTTTATGTGAAATTATGTTTGAAGTGTAGCCTGGATAAATTTTACACTGTAAGTGTACCGAGATTTTCCAATTGTGATGTGTTAGGATACACCTGGATTTTAAGATAATTATATACCTAAATAATAGCAACGCTGGGATGTGTTCATAATTCTTAGCATTTTTAAGGCAATCGGTGATATCTCACAGTCATCTTGCAATGTGAAGAATTTTGACAAAAACGCTTTCAAGAACTTAGTAAACAAAGACGCTTTCCCTCCAACTACTTTGTGTGACGTTAGAAATAAAGTCATAACATTATACAATACATTGAACATTTTACACATTTTAATGTTTTAAAAATGTTTTAGGGTGGGTAAAGATGGAATGGTTCCTGTTTTTTGTAAAACAAAAAAAGACGATTTTGAAGAGAATGGATATGGGCTCAATAATCCTGCGATTGAAACTGATTGTGAGACATTATTTTTCTCTTCTTTTTTATAATTCTTTAAAGTCATGAGTTACTCATTATCAAATTTATTTATATTTACGTCTGTAGAACAAGGGCAGATTTTGAATTAGCCAATGAAATGATTTGTTTACATATGACGTAATTTTGCAAAAAGAACCAATCAGAGCGCACTATTTCATGCTTTCATTTTCTGTTTATGGTGGTGGGAGGGTATAGAAGTGAAGAAAACAACACTCTCATTTTTTCTTCGCGACGAAAATATACTTTCGCTGAAACTCAAGATTTTTCGCACATGGATAGTACGATAAGTTTTACATGCGTGGTTGCTAGCTCTAAGCGCTGCGTCTTCTGGTATTTTCGTGGTTATTTGCTTTCCCTTGCGCGTTCTTCACCTTCTATACTATCACCCCATGCCGAACGACATATACTTCTCGAAAATAAATAATGCTGGAAATTGAGTGACTTGCCTAAGAATATTTTACACTTAGTGAATAAATGCTTTACACAGGTTCATGAAAAATTGCGTCCACAAAAATTGTTAGCAAACCAAATGAACAAAATTTACATATCAAAATAACGACTCAGCAAGGGTTTCGCCACTTTTGTAATTGCATTGGAATAAAAATAAAATGTTCTTTTAATTTATTCATGAATAAAATTGTGTTTTTTAAATTGCACAGGTTTTAATTTACAACAAAAGGGTAACGAGAGAAAGTATAACAAAAAAACATATAGTTTTTCGTTCTACGGGTCTTATATTTTATCAAGAAAAACTTGTAATTTCATTGTCATAAATTTTTTGCTGAAGAAAATCTTCTCAAGGAGCATTTCATGGTCAAGGTGAAGACGGCCATTGAGGGAAGTGGACATCAAATCAAAATTTTTCATTGCAAAGTTTGTTCATGATTTATAGAAAGTCTATAAAGTAGTTTTGTTATTCAAATTTATTTTATTTACAAATTTTAAAAAGCAGTAAGTATTAAGATTTTAGAAAAAAAATGTAAATGCAATATCATATTCATAGAGTAATAGAAGCTAAATTTTCTATATAGGAAACTTGATGGAAGTAGAACGGTCACTTAAGCCCACCGCACACGGCAGATTTTTGTCTTTCAAAGATTTCTGTCTTTCAAAATATCAAACATGTTTGATTTCGAAGACGGTCTTTGAAATACGCAAATCTTCGTCTTTGGCCACCAAAGACAAAAATCTTCGAAAGACCAAAGACAAAAATCTGCCGTGTGCGGTAGGCTTTTCCTCAATGCATTCTTCATTTTGACTTTTTAAAATTTCCTTTGGAAAGAATTCAGTCAGCAAACACTTTTATACAAACACTCAGAGTGATGAAGCCCTGGCTCGGTCGCTATTTTGTTATGTAAATTTTTTTCATTGAGTTTGTTAGCAACTTTGATGGACGCAATTTTTCCTGTACCTGTGGAAAGCTTTTACTTACTAAGTGTAAAATATTCTTGGGAGCATATTTTTAGGCAAATCATTTAATTTACAGCATTATTTAATTTCGAGAAGTATCAGTTGTTTGGCATGGGATGGTAGTAGAGAAGGTGAGAAAACGCGCAAGTGAAAAACAAATAACCACGAAAAGACCAAAAGATGTAGCGCTTAGTGCTAGCAACCACGCATCTAGAATTTATCGGTCTATCAATGTGCGAAAAATCTTGAGTTTCACGGAAAGTATATTTTCGTCGCGTAGAAAAAATGAGAGTGTTATTTTATCCTCTGTTAGACTCTCCTCTGAAAGCATGAAATAGTGCGCTTTGATTGGTTATTTTTGCGAAATTACATCATAAGTAAACAAATCATTTCATTGGCTAATACAAAATCTGCCCTTGTTTGTCTGTAGTTGTATTGAGGTGCTCAGTAACTTTGCGCATGTTCATTAGCCTGGTGATGCAATTCTGAGGACTGGGGCGGATGTTCATTAGCGTGGGAGAGTGTCGCGTGTAGCGTGTAGCGTGCATAGCTTGGCGGATGTACAGTAGCATCAGCGTGGGAATATCATGTTAACCCCGCCCCTCGCGATACTCGAATTCAGTGTAGAAGTTGAGGCTTCTTGATCCGCCTTTCTTGTTAACAGGACCTAAATGTATTCGGAATACGTTTTTTTTTCTATTTTGCTCGAATACTCGAAATACTCGAAAATGCCCTCATGCCACGAAGCATTCATCACATCCCATCTTACTGATCATTTTCCACGATACTCCAAGATGCCTCCCCACGCTACTAAGCATCCATCAAGTTGCTTAATATGCCTTGCCATCCTACAGAGCATATCTCACGATCTCAAAAATAAGCTGGATCTTCAGATATTAGAGTTATAAAACATACTATATCACTTAACAAACATTTCAGTAGCAAAAGAACCACTTGTTTTGTATAACTATAATGTCATGTTTGCTATGATCTGTGGAATTCGTAATTGTCACTCCCTCCCTTTTAATTTTTAGTCAGTGGCCCAATTGCCGTGGAACATTTTGAAACATATTTTCAACAGCTCAGTGAAAACGGAGATTATCAGTTTTCCCAACAATATGAGGTGATTTTGAATTACGCATATTAGTTTAGATGATATTTAATAATATTTTGTACATTTAGTTTTGTAATTATATACGAATCTATAAAAGATAG
>JAYJMH010079273.1:0-10295 GCA_036873815.1 Phacellophora camtschatica | reverse complement strand
TTTTGCCTATTTGTGCCTCTCCATGCTCCAGTTACGGCTAATGCAGCGTGATACTGGGTTTGTTCAAGTCGTTTTGTGACATTTAATCTCATGTCGGGGTCATACCTATGGTAGATAATATCACCATAGTCAAGATGGGGTCTTACATAAAGCTTGTAAACTTGATCAAGCACATTTCTAGAGACGTATTTAGAGATGAACCTTATTATTCCTATCCCTCTCCTCGCTTTGAGGATAGCCTCCCTGATATGGCTTTGAAAACTTAAGCTTTGAAAACTTAATATTCCTTTTTTAGTTTATTTGTTTATTTGGTGTTTCTTGTAATGTTGTTATTCAAGTAAAAATGCGTATCAGTAAAAAAGATCAAAACCTAAACAATAATCAAATTCTTCGTTTTAATTATTAAAATCATGAGTCACACAAACTCCAGGATCTCCATAAAAAAATAGCCATCTTGAAGATGTACGTATTAAGTAACCTATATCTTCAAAAGCACTTCCATATTTGAATGCATATGTTTCAGATCTCAACATTATTTTATAATCGGATTTCAGAATTTCTTTGACCAAGAATGTATAAAATTAATAATTCAATATTCTAAACACCAAATCATCTAACATGACGTGTCTAAAGTACTGGCATTTATGTTCATGTATTTTTATATTACGTCATTTCTTCATGACACCAACATTTTATTTTATTCTACTCGAATACGCCGCATTCAATTAGCAGAGGCAAATTTTGTAGCAATAGTGAAAGTGACACGCCAAATTCAAAGCAATTATTCATCAGAGACAAAGCAAATTCTCTCAACTGGAAAATAAAAACAAGCTAGTTACGGTCAAAACCATGTTTTGTTTTTCAGGTTGAGGGAATTCGCTTTTCTTTTCAAGGTATAATCGCTATCCAATTGGCGTGTCGAATTTACTATTGCTGCAAAATTTTGTAGCAATAGTGAAAGTGACACGCCAAATTCAAAACGATTGTTCATCAGAGACAAAGCAAATTCTCTCAACTGAAAAATAAAAACAAGCAAGTTACGGTCAAAACCATGTTTTGTTTTTCAGGTTGAGGGAATTCGCTTTTCTTTTCAAAGTATAATCGCTTTTTAATTGGCGTGTTGAATTTACTATTGCTACAAAATTTGCCTGAATGTTAAAATGTTAATGCAATTTTATCATGAAGAATTTGCGTGAATGTATTTTTATATTATGTCATTTCTTCGTGACATCAGACTTATTATTTTATTCTAAATATTACTAGAATACCAATGAAATTTTGTCATGACGACAGGGCAGCATACAAACAAGTATTATTGAATTTGATGGATGTTTAGGCAAGACATACTTTACAAATATTGCTTTTAGACTATTCATACACATTTTTTTTGTAAGAAATTTTTTCTAAGCAACTCACTGGTGAAACCCACGAAAATTTAAGAATGAAAAATTATTAAGAAACTTTTTAAATTTTTCGTGAAGATTACATAATGGTTATTGATTTTATTGGAGTGGAAAATGATGTTAGATGACTGATTCAGTGAAGATTTTTTATCCTGTAAAATATTTTTCCCAGTTTTTAAAATGTTTTTGTTGGGAAAAAAAATGCATGATAAAAAAAACTGAATTTTTTTCATATACAATTAAGAAACTTTTAAGAAACGTTTAAGAAACTTTTACTAGTTAAAACTGGTCCAAAATGGTTCAAAATTTAGAAACATTCAGTAGTTTTGATTTTGTTATATTATTATTAGATTTTACTAATTAGAAGGAATTTTCTTTTATGTTGATGGGAGGTTGCATATTGACACAAATACACTTATCCTAACATTTGAAGCAACCCCGAATTTCTGAAGATCTCGACAAAGTATTTTCAAAGCATAATCGAGCTTTATCATCGAAATCGAAATTATTTATCTGATGCCAACTGTAAAATTATTGATTTTGATGAACCTATACATATAATAAAAGAGGAAAAAAGACATTGAAACATTTTAAACTGAACTTGAAATAAAATTATAAAATATATTTTCAAGTAATCAACAAGAAGTTTTGAAGCTGTTTTGAAATCTTGCACATGATAAGTCGTCTGATCCTCTTTATGCGTTTATGAAACTCAACATAGTCATGAGAAATCTTATGAATTTTCTTTCTAAAGTAGCGTTTATTTTTATGTAAGAAGGCAGATAATAAGATGTTCGCTTATCTCAGAATTAAGGAAGCAACCTAACACCTTTATCGAATAAACAGATAGGCTTAAAAAGCTTTGCAAGATGTAATCTTGTCGTTATGACCTTTACTGAGCACTTTAAGACTTTTTATCATCTCAGCTTGAGGCAGGCAAATTTCTATTTGGAAAACATGTAGGCCTTGCCTCTTTACATATTCCCACCTTTCGCCCCTTCTACTTTAACTTTATCCGCTCTTACCCAGTCTGCTGAACGTGGCTTTGTACTTTGGACTTTGTACTTTCGGCGTCAGGTATACTGGTAAAATTGAAGCCTGAATTCTAAACTTGAAATCCCAACGTTTTGGGGATTTTTGAAACGAGGCTTTAGAAATTCTTTTGTTGAAGTTGAAATTTTCCATTGCGATTACGAGGCAGAAAATGCAAGTCCCGAAATCTTCCTGTATTGTATTATAAGTATTTATTGCCATTTTAAATTAAAAATTTACAATTCTGAAATAGCTAAAGTTAAAAATAAGAATATTTACAATTTTGAGATAAAAATAATACTTAAACTATTAAAAATAACAATGCATAAAATATAATTTTAAAAATTACGTATCTCTACTAGAGTGGCAGGGATAGCACTATACGATCGAAATACCTTGATTCCATAATGGTCCCCATAGAGATATATCATGAAAAGAAAGACAAACTTATGTAAATGAAATATGAATGTAACCAGTCTAATGTAGGCCTAAATCAGTCTAAGGTAGGCCTAAAACCTTTTGCAAAATATCGGCTGATTATATTGGTACTGAGAACTGTGAAAAATTTACGTAAGTTGTTTAAAACATTGATAAATTGTTTATAAGGTTTTCATTTACATCAACCTTCATTCTCTTATCTTTTCGTAATTTTTATTGCTAATATATTTGCAAATGTTTAGTTCATTTAGACTTTGACAACTATTTTATTGGGCTGAATAAAGATAGCAGAAAAGTCTTGTTAGAAAACATCTATATGGCCTACCTTTTGCTAATCTTTTACTCCAAGTATTTTCTTTCCTTTTCAGGCAGAGACACTTAATGAAGAGCAAATTGAAGGTATTTTTTATATGTTTAGTATTTATATGTATGTAATATTTAGCAGTGCCATTAGAAGCTGTCCCACATTGGGGGGGCTTATTGGTAGGAACAATAGAGAACAAATGATTAATTAATCAATTATTTTAAATCATTTTTGTGCTTTGAATTATTTGGGGGGGGGCTACATTCCCAAGCCCCCAGCCCCCGCTTCTGATGGTAATATTTAGCTACAATGAATTAAATTGAAACCTACACACACATTTTCTCAGTTAAAAATTGCAACTTTTTTAAGAAGATACTGAAACTTTGGTTAATTTTTTTAGTATAGATTTTAATTATTTGGGCTTAAAACTATTTATAATTCTAAAATTATTACTAACTATGTCACATTTGATGTGCTTTTCCAGCTAATTACACTTGGGTTCCGTCCCGCGATTGCAAACATACTACGAAGGAGCTTTAGATTTGGTGATTTTGTTTCTGCTTGACATTGATGCAAGAGGCTTTAACTTAAAGTTTGATACATTGCTTGACCCAAGATTATCCAGGTGGTGATTTTAATAGGGGATTAAAACGAAGTAGCCCTGGAAACGAAATTTAATGGTGGATAGAAGGCCAAACCCTATATACTCTTTTACAATTGACAGTTATATTTGGGCATTGTAACGACTTCTTACACGAGCAATAAGAACTTAAATACAAATTTTCCACTTACCTAATATTTGAGGTATCATTTTAAGAATAATTATGGGCTCAGGTATCTTCAGCCTGAAAATAGGAGATATCTGGTATCCATATATGGGGGCCTCTAAAATCTATGGTGGTTAGGGATAAAAACGTGGGTAATTTTGGTTCGATCTGCTCATCTCCTGGTTTTTCACTCGCAACCATCCTCACAACAGACCAGATCAGGTCTGGATACGTCACTGCAAACAAGATAACAAACTATAAATTGAAGCCTTTCGTATCAAATGCACGCAGAAAAATTTGAATTTTCAACAGAAGCTTTTGCTCTATTAATGATGATACAAACGTTCTTATTTTTATCATCTTAAATGTTATAAAAATATTTTCTTCATTTCAGAGCTAAGAGAAGCATTCTACTTATTTGACAGTGATGCTAGTGGGTCAATCACAACAAAAGAATTAGGTCATGTGATGAGGGGTCTTGGTCAGACTCCAAGTGAAGCTGAACTTCAGGACATGATAAATGAAGTTGACATAGATGGTAGGCCATTTAATTATTGTCATGAAATGAAATAGCTTATATATATGACTATGTAAAACTAACATTTTTCACAAAGAGGTCTGTAGTAATTTCAGGAGCGCAATTAGGAATTTGAGAGGGCAGGGATTTCATTATAAGTGAAAGGCACTTTTGTTTCCTCCATGTTGCCTAGCATTTCTGTTACTCGCTGAATAATCTCTAATACAGTAAACAACCGCATATAGGAAATTTTATTTTTCAGGTTAGGCTCAGCAGTTTCGTATCTATTACGTTCGAAATGAATTTCAAGGGTTTGAGTTTCTTATTTAAAAAACACTAAATCGGTTGAAAATATTCTGCAAACTTCAAAAACATAAACAAATTTATTGGGAAGGATAATTAATGTATGTGTGTATAAATGTAAATTCGTCAGTACATTGATAAAGTTTGGTTTGGGAATATAACGTTATCAATATATCCATTGAATTCTCCATGCAGGATGCAGTCGCTATTTAAAATATTCTCAATTTTATATGCCCCTTAGCATAAGAAACTGTTTTTTCATTTGTAGGCTAAGGTAAGTTTCTTATTTATCGTTCATTTTCTTTAATTCCTCAGGCTAAAGTTGCTTAAATTGAGTTTCTTTCATGCGGGTGTGTTTACTGTATCATAACAAGAATGCCTCCAAAATTAGGGCAATGGCTTTGATTTTGGAATAAAGAGGCATGGCTGTGGACCCTTCCCTAGGACACCCTTAAGTATGATTTCGAAAAATTCTAAAGTCAAGGTAACTCTTAATGATTTTTTCTGAAGAAGAAATTCCCCTGATAACTTTACTTCTTAGAATGATCGTAGATATGCAAGGCTATATACCACAACCATTGAATTAAAACACGATTCATGAAAATACAGTAAGATTTGCGGACTTAGACTCTCCTTCTCGTATCGTAATTTGAACCAAATTCGAACTACGAAGATAGAACTCGTGAAGTCTCGTTCCAATGTTTCCCAAAAATGAACAGAATAACATTTTACGGCAATCAAAACGCAGGAAAACGAGGTAGGTATCAGTGATATTTCCTTCTGAAATGTATATAAAAACGAAAGGGTGGAGATGTTTCCAGGAACGAGGCTCAATGTATTGATTTCTTCTCTAAGATGTTCTCCTTGCAGATAATCTCATTGAAAATGTTGACATGGTTTTTTTTGTTTTGAAGATTCTACCACTTAGTTTTTCTTCAGGAAATGGAACGATTGATTTTCCTGAATTTTTAAATATGATGGCACGCAAGATGAAAGATACAGAAGGCGAAGAAGAAATAAGAGAAGCATTTCGAGTTTTTGACAAAGATGGTAATGGGCATATAAGTGCTAATGATTTGCGTCATATAATGACGAATTTAGGAGAAAAACTAACAGATGAAGAAGTGGATGAAATGATAAAAGAAGCAGATATTGATGGAGATGGTCATATTAATTATGAAGGTATAAACAGTGCCGTCGGAAGCTGTTCAGGATTGGTGAGGGGGGGGGGGGGTGGTAGGGGTGTTGCTTATATGTATGTATATGTATGTATAATTACACCACTAACTTAAAGTTCACAATCCAAAATCTAAATTAAACAATAAAATGTAATACAATGCTCAAAATGTTAAATATTATAAATATGATAAAATGTTAAAATCAAGTCAAAATTAAAATATAAAACACATAATAAATTTAAAAACACGAACCCCTAAATTTGAGTGGCAGGGATAGCATTAAAAGATCGAAAGACCTTGTTTCTATAATGGTCCCCTTGATAATATAACAAAGCTTGATAATGTAACTAAATTTTCTTTTTGGCAAACAGAGTGTTCTTGGTACAACAAAATGTCAATCTCTTTTGAAAGTTTAACTTAAATTTAAAGAAACAACATATTTTATTTTTCCAGAGTTTGTGAAGATGATGATGAAGTAAATGAAAATAAAACGAAGCAATTACATTTTTGCAACGAGAAGAAAAATAAATTTAATGGAACACGAAGCATACAGATTGGTTGGATTACAGATAAATTTCTTCGTCTTTTAGAAGTTCAAGATGACAGAAGAGAAATAGAAAACAACAAAATTTGTCTCCGGAGTTTTGGAGAGAAAAATTATGATTTAATAGCTGTTGATATAGTTTTTGCATAAAATACACTCTTTTTTCTAAAACAAAGAAAGCTGCTAAATCATGTTACCCTATTCCCTCACATATGAGCGCATCCCATTATAAAGGTACATGTGTGCCTATAAAGCACCAAAGCAAGGACCATGGAGCAGTCTAAAGCCCAGGCCAAACGACTAGATTTTTCACTAGACTTTTTACTATACAGAAAATCTAGTAAAAAGTCTAGTCGTTGGGCCACCTACTATACAAATGTATAGCGTGTATAGTCATGTATAGTCATGTATAGTGAAGTTTGATCTTGTTCAAAAATGTCGAGAGTAGGGGATTAAATTTTTATTGTTCAGAGGTGTTGTCGAGTGAAAAGTCTAGTCGTTTGGCCACCCCTTCTATACACCACAAGACTTTTGCTATACACCTCAAGACTTTTGGTTGAATGTATAGTGAAAAATCTAGTGAAAAGTCTAGTCGTTTGGCCGGGGCTTAAAAGTGGTGGGGCTAAAACAAGTGAACGCAACTGAAAGGCAATCAGAGAAAAATGAAAGATAAGGAAAAAGGGATTTTAGTAAAAAACCACCCCCGCGGTCTCCGTGGTTCCTGCAATAGCTTTTTAGCAATATTTATTAAACTTTTTAACAATATTTCGGCCAAAAATTCAAAGTTGTGTTCTAAACGCATGCGTTCATATGCGAGGTAATAGGGTAGTTGTTTTCAAAAATCGTGTTTCACCCATACAGATGTAGGCAAATACTTCTCTGGTGTTGATCAAAATACTTTACCCGTCTCGATTTTTTCGTAAATGTTTGTTTGGTTTAGAACACCCCAATCTGAGTGATCAAATGGCATGGGTAGAAAGTCACCAGGGAAAGTTCTCTTTGAATAAAAAACAGAAACGTCGCAAAAAACGATAAATTCAACGATATATTTTAATTTTTGGTACTAATATTTCGCCCTGGCATACAGGGCTTCTTCAGAGCTAAATAATTAGAGTTACAAAATAGCAGAATATACAAAAATTTGAATGTTACACGAAGAGATATGATTGGTGGATGTAAATAGTGTTCAAGCTGCGCGGTGGTTGTGATGAAATATGGTGGTGATCATGTGACGGTGATATGATGTATGAATAAAATGATAAAAATAATAGTAATTTTTTCCTTCTCTTTGCTCCACGTCTGCTTCAAGGTCTTCATTTTGCCATGATTGCTTGTCTGCCTTTGGTGTATCCCGAATTCGTCTGCGCGTCTCGTTAATGAACATATTTACAACTGGCCTGGGATTAAATAGAGATAAAACTGGCATGTTCATATTGATATACAAATAGTGTCCCGATGAAGTCGGTTTCTTGAAGTTGTCTTCAATGTGTTGTAGCTAAGTAGATACCAGCCTTCCACAATCTGCTGAATGTGGTTTGCAAACTAGAATCCGTGCTAGTACTGTTGACAACTCACTGTAATGCTTTTGAGGAGATGCTTTGGATTTTTTTATCCACACTGCCTTCTTTTATGTTATCATACTGGTTGGCCAACTCCCTCAAATCAACATCTGGCGCCATTGACATGTGCACTTCCCTGATTTCACCTTCACTGGCTGTAAATCTTGTGAACGATGTGAAGTTTCCCTTTATGCGGTCATCTAACTGGAGTCTGCTTTCCATGATATTTTGCAAGGAAACTAGAATCTCTGTCCTTACAGCTGGAAATTCTCTTTCTTCAGAAACGAATAAATTCATTTCATTCATTCAAATCAAGGCCTTGCGTAATTCTTTCGTCTTCAATTAATTTCCACAAGCCATTGTGCTGACCTACAGATATTCGAAAAACAGGAAATTTTAATTAAATCATTTTCGTCTATGAAACCAAGCCCCTTCATCTCCAAAATGTAGGTCTCGAAAAAGTCCAGTTTCGTGTAGAACGATGGAAGAAAGACTCTGTGTTCATCTGGAGCATCATCGCCACATTCATCAATAAATTTAGTGAACCAAGTCATCGCTCTTGTCACCTTTTCAGATTCATGCTTTGAGCCATAACGGGCACTCTTCAACCAGCATGTGTAGATTTAGAATTCTGTACACGCAATGTTTGTACACTCGCATAGTTAAGGCTGGCTATAAGATACATCACGTGCTTTCAGCATACGAGCTGGCCCTTACTTAGCTTTAAATACAGCACTTGCCTATAGATATGTGGCACTTGCTTACTGTCTATAAGCTTTACATTGGCATTTGCTTATGTATCACCTACGAAGTTTTTTGAGGGGGCATATTCGTAATAATTTTGGAGGCTTTTGAAGGGGAATAGACCGAATTATTGTATGGGGGCAAAAGTAAATTTTTCAAGTTGAGAAAAATCAGAGATATTGTTTTGGTTTGAAAATGTTTTTATTTTTTTGGTCATCAAATACCTGCATACTATTCTGGGGCCCGAACATAGTAATAGTAATTATTACTATAACCATGTTCGGGCCTCAGTACGAGATATTGGCTATTTTATGTAGTAGTAAACTGGGCGGTTCGTGTGATGGAGACAATTCCTTTTCACAACCAATAATTCTCGTTTCCACAGTGGCAACATTTCTTTCAATCCATAATAATAGTACGGGCCACCACGGAAATGTTGGCGCTTCAATAGCCAAACAAAGAGTTCACCTCGCTTGTTAACCTGTCAGGAAATGCTGTTTCAACTCTAGTTACCAATCTTCTTACTGGAATTTTTTCTCTCCAGATTTTCCAATCTCTCATGCTATCAAACTCAAAATTGCTTTCCAACCTGAAATTTATTGACATTCACGTTTTTTCAAAAGAAACCAGTACGCAGACAGAACTTTGCACTAGTTTTAAATTCATCTTCTAAATTGCGTTAGTTAGTATGTGCCACACCAGGCAAAATGAAAATTAGAAAGGATTTTCCTGTTAATCAGAAAATGACGGGCGTGGGAAGGATAAGACGCCTTTACTCTACTCTAAAATGTATTAATTAAAACCAATTTTATATTGGCACGCGTATACCAATAATTAAAATTAATTAACTAAGTTGTTTATTAATTTTTAATGATATATGCACATCTTTGTGAATGGTTAGTGCTTGGAGTCTATTTTTTTACTTTTAGACATGAATGAACAGGAATGCATCAGAATTTTCTGCAAATGATATTATTTACGAATTTTTTACTTACCAAATCTTTAGCTGTTGAACATTCAGTGAGTCTTTTTTGGAAGACATTTGGTTAAGAGAACAAAAGTAATGTTGACGCTTGCTTGTTGTCTGATACAGAGTTTGGACACTGAATAATTTAATTTCTATCAATGAACTAAAATACTCACGCTCTGGAATATGCCTGCTCTAAAATCTTTCCAGTATGTTATGTTTACATGTTCGGCAAGTCAATGATAAATTCATGACAATCGTAATCCCCATTGTTTGTGAACAATGATTGTTACACTGTCGTGTTGATTATCCAGTGCGCCCGCGAAAATCGACATCTTTCCAGTACACCGAATTTCCATCCCTATTCACAACGCTAGCAAGAACCGAGGGTAGCAAGAACCAAAGGAAATCCAAGAGCCTGGGGAAGGAATTTCAGGCACAAAAGAGGAACAATGAATTGCGTGATTGGCATTATTTATGACTTCTTTGTTGCTATTACAATGATTGAATGATACTGCTTCATTTATTGTGTAATTATT
>JAYJMH010079262.1:0-10296 GCA_036873815.1 Phacellophora camtschatica | reverse complement strand
AGGACTGCTCCTACAATCCATAAGGACTGCTCCTACAATCCATAAGGACTGCTCCTACAATCCATAAGGACTGCTCCTACAATCCATAAGGACTGCTCCATACAGTTAGTGGGATTGAGAGTTCATTTGCAGCTTTATTAAAGGAAAAATCATACAAGGAATCTTTACGTTATACGAGGAATCCTCACATCAAATAAGAAAGCTTCATGTCAAATGAAACATGTTCACGTCAAATAAAGCATCTTCACGTCAAATAAAGCATCTTCACGTCAAATAAGAAATCTTCACGTCAAATGATAAAATTATATGTCAGATTAAACATCTCCATGTCATCTAAGAAATGTTTCTATCAATTAAGAAATCTTCGTAAAATAAAAGATCTTCACATCAAATATGGAAATTTATGTCAAATAAACATCTTCACGCCAAATAAGAAAATTCACGCAAATAAGAAATTTTATCAAATAAAACATCTTCTCGCCAAATAAGAAATCTTCACAATAAATACGAAAATTTTATGTGAAATAAAACTTCTTCGCATCAAGTTTATGTCAATTTAGAAATCTTCGTCAATAAGATATATTGAGGTCAATTGAGATTTCTTCGCATCAAATAAAAACTTTGATATTAAATTAGAAAAATCTTCTGGTAAAATAAGAAAATTTCATTTCAAATAAGACATATTCACGTCAAATAGGAAAACTTCACATCAAATAAAAATTCATAACGCCAAATAAGACGTCTAGATTACCAAATTCTCCATTTTAGATTACCAAATTCTCCATTTTAGATTACCAAATTCTCCATTTTAGATTGATAAATTCATCATTTTAGATTGTAAAATTCATCAGTTTAGATTGCGAAATTCATCATTTTATATTGCAAATTGATAATTTTATATCACCCGATTGATAATTTTAGATTACCAAATCGATTGCTTTAGATTATCAATTAACCATTTTTAGATTACCAAATTATCCATTTTAGATTTCGAAACTCATCGTTTTAGATTACCAAATTGACAATTTTAGATTACCAAATTTATCTTTTAGATAACCAAATTCATCATTTTAGATTGCCAAATTGATATTTTTAGAGTACCAAATTAATAATGTTACATTATGAAATTGACAATTTTAGATTACAAAATTCATCAATTAAGATTACCAAAGTCTAAGTTTTCCATTTTAGATTGCCATCAGTTTAGATTACCAAATTGATAATTTTAGATTACCAAATTGATAATTTTAGATTGGCAAATTCATCATTTTAGATTACCATATTAACAATTTTGGATTTTTTCCATTTTAGATTTCAAAATTCATCGTTTTAAATTACCAAATTGATAATTTTAGATTACCAAATTCTCCATTTTAGATTACCGAATTGATAACTCTTTACGTGACTAAATTAATTACAAAATTCACTCCTTCCAAGCTCAGTTGTACTGTGCATGACCATTGGTCTTTTCCTATCATATCACACACAATCTATCGGGTGTCCCAAATAAAAGGCTACGGATTTGATCGAGTCTAACGATGGAAATATTTCCTAAAACACTACAAAATGTTTTTGCTGTGTTACTCATTGATTGTTAACTTAATGAAAAATACCTTATTTGACATGTTTAGTGCATTGTTACTTTTGCTCAAACCAGAGCTTTTGCAGAATGGTCTCGGAAAGTCTGTCATTTTGGGGGAATCACCCTGATTCTGATTTCAAACAAACATGATATTCACAGCCTACAACCTGTTTAACAGTAGGCATCAGGGTTATTGCCATATTCAATATCGAAATTAAAAAAATTCTTAGCGTTTTAGGTAATATTTTTGTCGTTAGACTCAAAGCAAATCCGTAGCATTTTCTGGGACACCCGGTACATATGGTAACCTTAAAAGAGTTTTTGCACGGGAATTCGGACGCCAAAATAGTAGATAATTTCCTTCCATATTAACTTGACTATTTCGTTGTCTTCTCTTCGTAATTTTATTTTCTTCCTGTTGTTAAGCCTTATTGTGTGGCTAGTAAATTGCAAAAGCAAAACAACAGAAAGAGAAGTAAAAAGGACGAGCATGAAATGGTAGTAAATTATCTGAAACTACTATTTTGGCGTGCGAATTCCCATGGGTTTTTGGAATGAACATGTGACAAGTTCCGGAATTTTTCCAAGCTGATTGAATCATAAGTAACAATAATCATAAGTAACACTTTAATAGAATTAGTAACTATAGATTGGATGATTTAGATAGTTTTATCAACATTCTTCAAATAGACAATATCTACAATATACAGTAAAACAGAATAACAGGCAAAAAACTCAATTCTATAACAGTCTACTACTACACCATGTATACGTCAGAACCAGTGAAACTGCATGCATTTCCACCGCCCGTTCGTCTTACTGTCTCTTTGACAATAAAGTACCAGAGAGTTTTAAAAGGAAAGGCAACAACGAAAAAGCATTAAGTTAACTACGAGAAAAGACTGGAACGAATTTTGCCATCAAAAACGAATATTCGTACTTAGCCTCTTCATGCTGACTCATCGATTGAACCGAAGGCAGAAATTTTATCAAACCCTGCAACGATTTGAATACAGTTGAATCCCGCTATCTCAAGCTCTCAAGGGGAATTCAAATTTGTTCGAAATGACCAGTTTTCGAGATAACCGAAGCTAAATTAACACTGAAAGCTCTTTAAGGATATACAAAACAGTCCGAGTTGAGCAAGAGTTTGAGTTGTGTACATTTTTGAACTACAACTACAAAAATCATACGTTTCGCTGTGTTCTCTTACACTGGAAATATTAGAGCCCAAATTCTGAACTTGAAATCCCAAACTTTTTGGTGAGCATTGAAACGAGACGTTAATAGTTCTTTTATTGAAGTTGGAATTTGCCATTGTTCGAAGTTCGAATTACGATTATGAGGCGGAAAATCCAAGTTCAGAAATCTTCCTGTATTTTTATGAGTCGAATAAAACATTGCATAACTACGACGATTCAATTGTATTTAACGTGCATTCTATTAAAACATTGATTGATTGAATAAGTCTAGTGTTCTTTGACAAATTTGCAAGGGCCAGCGTTAGATCAGTCGGGATCACCATCTTTAATTATACGAAAAATAACAAGTTATACATTTCGTTCTTAAAAACTTATTTTGAAATGTGTACTTTAATGAACAAATAATATTTCTCATATATCTAGAGATGGTGTGTCATTATGTCGACTATAGGGAGGTTCAGATCCAGAACGAGTACGACATGGAAAGCAATTGAAATATAAAATTTAAAGAATAAACTTGTGAAAATTTTGTTACCATGGGGTATCAGAACCTTGTGCTTTTCAAATCTGCAACATGAAATTGACTATTTTTCGTCTTCTTTTGGAAAAACAAGCTGAAACTAGCTTTATTATAGCGACAGCCAGAAGGCCTAATCCACGATGAACCTCTAGCATTGCGAAAATAGAATGCAAGGCTTACAAATAAAGCTGCTTATTTGTCTGAATCTCCTTTTTGAGAGCATTTTCAAACCTTGTGCTCGCACTGAATCTAAACCTCGCTCGTGATCTTATACATCTATCTAAACATCTATTTGAGAACGCAGGGAAACATGGGAATCTTGTGACAATTCCGTGAAATGCTGAGTACATTATTAGCAATTATATATCGAAGAAGCAACATCGGAGAGCGAGCACAAAATACAAAGAATATAATGACGAGAAACCTTCCCTTTACTTAAAACTTGAGAGCTGAATATCGGGGGTAATTTGTTTACGAACCAACGGAGGAGTGCCTGAAAATACTACGACAGTCGAAGACATCAAAGGAAACTTTAAAAAGGTAGATACTTGTCTTGTCTAAAAAGAACTGTTACTGCTACTTCGAAGGAACTTTGCATAAATACGCTTTCGCAAAATGTACAATGTTCAATATAACTTAAGTTCACTACAACTAAGAAGAGAGATGAATGAATCTTTACCAATGATAACAATTATATTATTTATCGTGAAATGAATAATATTAATCATGCATGTACGGAGTTGATCTTTCTACAAGTTACTTTTCTTTTATATGATTTGCAGCTGCAGCCGAATGCATATTTACGTCATTATGATCAACACTCTATTCTATTCTAACCCGTTTACTCCTGAAGCAAGCCATTAATCCTTGAAAACGTACATAAAGTATTGACCCCCTCGTTGAAGTGAGGACTCCAGTAAATATTCCAGTTGTACTGTATCATGTGCGTCTTGTCCAAATTCTCTATTAGATCCAAAGATCGTTCATACTGTCAAAATGTTGAAGGTTTATATCATTTTAAATCTCACAACCCTCTTGGAGAGTGGCACAAATGCTTCAGTAATGAGAACGTCAAGTCTTAATGTCAAACATTCGCAATTAGATAAAAGATATGCACAGACCAGTTTGTATTCAAAGCTATCCCAGGACGAGACGAGCTAAGATCTGTGATTTTTCTTTCCTATCTGTGAATTTGGTATTCTATTTATCTAATTTCCTATAACACAAGGTCAAATATTTGTTCTTCTGGGATACTGTTGCAAGAAATACCTTTCAGTGATACCACCTGAAAAACAGATCTGACAAACTTCTGCCGGTGCGTTTCAGTACTATGAATGCGAAACGGTGACGCTGTACAGTATTTTTATTCAACTATTTTATGTCCGGATTCATTTCTAATTAACAGTTAAATCCTATCACAGTTTCCTTTTGCAGGGGGTAGCACATATACGAACCAACTTAATTCAAAAGATCAACTTGCGTAAATTAACATAAAGTTCTGGCCGGATTTACCTCCTAAAAATATGACGTTTTACGTTGTTAAGCAATGGTACAGGTGGCCCTTCCCAGGTCATAGGTGTTAGTAATTACATAAGGAGTTTCGAAATATATATCAGACAGTTTGAAGAAAAATTGGGCGTTTTGTGGATTGAAGACAAGTTCATTCGAAAAGGCAAATTTTTCTTGTTATGCACAACAAATTAGGACATGATCACGTGCTACTGGATGTAATATGTACTGAATATGCAAGCAGGAAAGACAGACGGGGATGGCAGCATTTCAAAATTGTTGGCGAAATCTAAAGATGTTTGAGATCTTGTAGTCAGCGAAAATGCACCAAAACATAAAACAACCTGAAGCATTTTCTTAAATTCTCTCTTTTCACCAACAAGCCCGGAAAATTGGAAAATAATCGTCCCACAGTGTAACAACAGATTTTACCTTCACCTTGCAATGGGATTTCAGTAACTTGCTCGTTAAACACATACGTAAATGTTATTAGAAGTCAGAAAATTCTTTGGCACATTTCTCAGTGCTAGAGATCCTTAAGGCCTCCTCTTCGTAGTCGTCAAAGTTGCTAGGGTCTCCCGGTCCTCGGCATTTCGGAATGAATGGTGCTTCAACCTAAATTATTGATAAAAATTAATTTATTAAATTATTATTAAAAAATAATTGATATGCATATGCACGTGTGCAGCATATATTATAAAATTACACACATTTTCTGACACCACTTCTTTAAAGATTTTCATAAGTAAAGACAATAAGTGATTAATAATGTGCTTTCAGAAATGGTCACACTATTGCAGGCTGCTAGTTCGATACACGGATGCTTGCGACTAAGTAGAGATAAAATAAAAAACAGAAACGACGCAAAAAAAACCATAAATTTAACGATATTTTTGTTGCTAATAACTATCAGTGATTCTACTTAAGTACTTTAGTTGAACTCTGTTATCTACCAAAGTACATAAAACTATAGCCGGTTATATAGATATAACTTCTTGTATGTATTGACGAGGATTCGGCTTTCTATTGCCCAGAAATGTTCAAATAAACTTTTCTTGCCCACGTAAATCTTTTCTGCGTCACTACTATTAGGTACCGAATAAACACTCCACCACCAATTAATTTTGAAGAAATTTTCCGACCCTCGTGGATTGCATTACCTGCATCTTTATTAACGTTACCAGTTGTCACACCATAACTTAAGGCAAAATAAATACGTAGCTGAAGGTAAAATCTGACCCCCGTCAATTAAATTTTGGAAATATATCCATTTACCATTCTTTATTTATTCGGCTTCCAAGAGTATGGGAAAGGGTACTATGAAAATCCCAATTCTAACTAAATGTGGCAATTCTAACTTCCATACAAAGCTGGAAAAGTAATCAAATATTTGCAAAGTAACACATTTCCAAATGATTACCTTTCTTTGATATATCTGAATCCAATCAGTGGATGAAAACCATCTATGGCTCTTGATATCAGAGACACCATTTTTCAGGTTGCCATATCGCTTGGTTAAATCGACCTGCAAAAGGTTCTTCAGCAGTTCTTTCAAATCTTGTGTGAAATGTGATGGGCAACGCATCTACGAAAAAACAATTGAAAGATCGTTCAAGAAATTAATTTAAGATTGATGCAGATTTGCTGCTTCTTCGTCAGGTCTCGATGAGCAAATTTTGCGTCTGAGAACAAAAACGAAACAACAATAGGATGTGCCTTCAATGCTGCAATCATACGCAACTGCTTAGGAACCAGATTCCCAATTGGTCTAACTAACATTGTTTCGATGCCTAAATCTTTCGATGTGAAGCAAACTTGGAAATGATCTAGTTTGACCATTCCCCCTCTACCCCCCCCCCCCGCTTATTCCTTAAATTATACCTAAACAAAAATAAGTTAGAATCATCTTCACACAAAACCCTTTGCTCACCTTTCCTGATACAATTTTCTCATAGATCTGGATAGGCTGGTCTGCAAAGAATGGTGGGTATCCTGCTGCCATTTCATAGATTAGAACACCTAACGCCCACCAGTCGACAGCTTTGTTGTAGCCCTGCGGAAAGATAGTTTATTACAACCCCATGAGAAGAGAATTCATTTGGCACAATCGTATGTTTATAAACGTCTGTGAACAAAAATTTGTCTACTCTACTTCTACTTGAAACCCATCTCTGGAGTAAAAAAAATACATATATATATATAAAATTTGGCAACAGAAAGAACATCAACTTAAATTAATAAATATTAATTAATATGCACTTATAAGAAGCAATTTGGAAAGGGGAGGCGGTTATTAAAGAGTGGGCGGTAGATAGAGAAAATTTGGTACGTAAAAGAGATTTAAAGTAAAAAAAATATTTTAATGGATGAGGCATTATATAATTAGTTAACCCTTTCATGCCCGAGTTTATTAACAGCTAAATCTTATTACAAAAAGGTAGATACCAAATCATAGTGCATCTTTAGATGTATGACAAATAATAATTTCGTTTTTTTTATGCATTTTGAACTGTGTATATTGCAAATAATATTTGTCATGCAACTGAAGATGGCCTGTATTGTGATAAATGAATCCTTATCTCTACTATGATCTAGGTCAGACCTACGAAAATTTGTAAATTTATCGTACCTTGCTGAGGATAATCTCAGGAGCTAAATACTCGGGCGTTCCACAAAGAGTCCATGTTCTGCCTTTTACACGCTTTGCGAAACCAAAATCTGTTACCTAAAAATAAAATCAAGATTTGATTTCTTGAAACGATGTTTACAAATCATCATGTTGTCATGGTTCTGGAGGTGTAGGCATGGTACTTCATGATCAATATCAAAGAAGTGCAGAGAACACCACTGACTGCTCAGAATTACCATAAATAATAACTGTAGATAATCGAAGACGTGAAGACGATCAAAATACCGGTATATCCATATCCATGATAACTAAAAATCTGGTGTTTCAATGATAACTGACAATGCGTGTTTACAAAAACATCAGAAATTTCCCAACGATCTAATATTGTATATCAGCGAGCCTGCATTGATGAGATGTATGCAATCTAGCACCTCTCTAATCTGTCAAGAAACAAAACGACCCATGGCCACCATTTGCTACTGTGCGAAAAGATGCATGTGAATTATCACTTTGTTGCCCACCTCCTTTCCATACATTAACATAATAAAATATTGCTATGCAGCAGATGCCCTTAACTTTGGATTTTAAACCTCCTCCACAGCTATCCCGTTATTATGTCTGCTGGTTTAAAAAAAATAGAAGTATTTCTTCATGTTAATCCACATTAAGGAGGTTTAATGTTTTTCAGGCAACAAACAAAGTATTAACCCTTTCAAGCCCAGATTTATTTCCTGTTAGAAACAGTTAAATCTTCACTAAGATTTTAGTCTGCAAGCATGATGTAGCACAGCAGCATTATTTTAGTTGAAAGACAAACTTGTTTTAAAACCTCTGATACACAGTTGAGCCTTGCTAGATCAAGCCTTCAAAGAATGAAAAACATTTCAAGTTCATGGTGTTCGATTTAAGCTGAGTTAAATAAATATTGAAAACTGTTAGTTAAAGAAAAAAGTTGGAATTAACCAACCAATCAATAAATGAATCATTCAATCAATTAACCTGGAGTTTGAGTAAATAAAAACCGTAAATTACAAATTCAGTATGCAATCAAAATTTTACGTTTTCCATTTTTTCACCAGGCAACACACTCCGCCTGCCCTGCAGTAAAAATTTCAGGCAAAAAATTGATTTTTATACCTTCAAATATCCTTTCTCGTCGATCAATAAATTCTCTGGCTTTAAATCCCTGCATGAATACCAATTGTTATAATTTTCTTCTTTGCATTCATATCATAAAATTTTCTAACAGACACAAATTACAAGATGGTACCACAGGGAGCCATGTTATAACAGCAACCCTGTGGCCTTACACAAACGCTATTACAAAGTATTAACAAAAAACCTAGTTACAAGAATTTAAAAAAACGATACCAAAAACTAAAGAGAGGAAAATTTTATATGTTCTGAAATTATTGAAATCGCAAATATTCTATGTTGCCTCAAGAATTTTACTATCAGAATTAAATGGAAATGCTAAATTGTTATATATAATTGTACAAAGTGGCAATCATTAATTAGAGAAGTGCCCAGCATTTTTAAAGAAATCTTTAACCCTCCACAGGGTTACCAGTTTCCCAAGCAAAACCTTATTTTATTTTGCTAATTAAATTGGTATAATGTGTCACATATGATGAAATACAATACTTCTATGCAAGTAAAGAGATCTAAATTTTAAACTTGCTGTCAAAATTCTCCATAAAATCACATTTTATGGAATATTAGTAACACATTCTTTATATTATCATGCTTTAAAATGCTCATACCTGTAAATTATGTCTAAGGAATGCAAGTATTCAAATGCCAATACTATCTGGGCAGCATAGAATCTCGAATGTGGCTCACTAAAAAGAAAATAAATGCATTAAATGACAGTGTTCAAGACTAAAAATCAACTGTATGAGCAATGATTGAACAATTAATTGTATATCATGCGCATAACAAGTAGCAAAAATAGAAATCATGCATATTAAGCCAATGAACCATGGCCTTCAAGCTCCTTTTGCATTGATAGTAATTAACTTTGAGAATTAATTACGAAAATGACAACTTTCTCCAAATTATTTTATCAAGCTGTTATATCAGGAACAAATGGCAACACAAGGTACAATATGGGGCCATGCCAGACAAGAAAGATCAAGGAATTTGATCAGATAAGGAATTTGATCAGACATTTGATCAGATTAAACTGCTTTGGAAAATGAAGAAAGTGCAAAGGTGCTTGGGATTGATTAAGCACCTAATGCTGTGAGGCCTGTTGTTTTAGAATATGAGTATACACTTTTACATACCTGAAGCGTCCAATTCTTCTTAGATGTGAAAACATTTCACCACCTGGGACAAATTCTAACAACATGTATAGGTTGGAATTGTCCTAGGATAAAACAAAAAAGTGAAATAGAATCAAAATCAACACACCGACAGTTTAGAATCGGAGCATGCAGTGTGTTTTAACACAATAGGTATATATATAAAAACTGGCATAATACTGCATATGGTGTATCGTGTAAGTTTACCATTTTGCTGGTGTATTATTTTTGGCAGGTAGAAGTGACAACATTTCATATATATATATATTTGTTCAAAAGCATTTAATTTTTTCTAATATTAAAACCAATTTTAGGATATCAAAAAACCTACTGGCATTATGTTTGATAATTTTGCATGATAAAGAGAAGGAGATCAGAAATTTAAGTGATTCCAAATCTCCACAGGGTCATTCCATGTCAATGGGGGACACCCATGTCACCACCATCTTCAGAATTAGCTCATTTTTGGTTCAAGTGTTACTGGTCATGAGAAAAGCATACCCTGAAAATTTTAGCTCAATATATTAACTTGTTCCAAAATTAGAGCC
>JAYJMH010079251.1:0-10296 GCA_036873815.1 Phacellophora camtschatica | reverse complement strand
CAGCTTTTAAACAAGAGCTTTTTACGAAAGTTCCCTGGTAACCAGTATTTTGGGATTTTTCCTGCCAAAACCCCCCTTGCTGAAAATTTTTAAAATATATTTAGATTATAATTTATTTATAAATAATCTATATATTCTTTTGTAATTTATATAAAAATAATTTATTTTAAAAAATATATTTAGATTACAAAAGTTGGTTTTTAATGGTTTACAGGTGGGGCCAGTGCCCTAACGCCAAATGACAACGTTAACTTTGGGTAACAGGGAGTAGGTAATAAGAATTTTTGGGTTTTCAAAAGTTTCATTGCACAAATTTTCAGACAAAACAAATGCTTTTTAATGTGAACTTACGACTGGGGTTAAATAATATGAAATATCATAGTTTGAATTAAACAAATTACAGAACATCGCATCTCTTTCTAAGAAATACTGAAATCGTCAATTAATGAAGCAGGCCTGAATGGACTTTATTTCAACTTCAACTTAGACTTGCCTAAACTCTATTTCGTGCCAAATCACAAATTCATATTTCACAAATCTATCATAGCATTCCCTCGATTCGATAGTTTGAAAAAACGCACGTAAAGTATCAAAAACATTGCAAAGCAATTTAAAATAGTTTTTAGAAAATCCATCAAAATCATTGCTGTACGTACTATAACTCATTGATCGAACATAATCTATCTATCATTTAAATACGTAGTTTATATGTATACAACGTTAATCAATGAACATCATATCTACTACACATCAATGAACATCATATTTACAGTGTAAAACCATGCACAGTAGTTATTTTCCACATTTCACAAGAATCAAAAATGAAAATGTTTCTTAGTGATTTTTCATTTAACAGTGGAAGTTTCTTAAATTGTTGTACCTTTTACCGGTGAGTAAAGCGATTTCCTATAAAAAAAAAACGTGTATAGCATTCCCTCGATATATTAAGTAATAAATATAAATTTGTGATTTGGCAAGAAATAGACTTGGGGTAAGTCTAACTTCAACTAGGTAGCCCTGGTAAACTGCAATTTTAAAATTGAATTTAAATTATTGCTGTGCAGATATCTGGTTTCTAAATTGAAGTTTATTTTATTTCCTTGCAACAGCAACTTCATGTGCAAAATCAATTAATCTTATGAAAAAAATCAATTTTCTCTAGCACAAACCCACCCCCAAACGGCCCCCAAACGTTGAAAAGAACGACATGCATAGCCAAAATTAATTTGTAACTCTTCCCTTAGCAAAAAGGGTCTAATTCTAAACTAAAATATAAAATTTTGACATAAAATTTATAATAATTCTTCGCATAGTTGTTATAATTTTTTGATAAATAGTTCCGACAAATCTGCCATCAATAATTTCTTTGCTCTGTAACAAAAAAGAAAGCAAGAATCAGTAAAATAAAATGTTGTGAAATTGCAAAACTAGGCAAACAAAAACTCATTTAGTCTTGAAGCATTAACATTTCCTTACATGAAAATAGCCAAGAAAGCGTCTTGAATGAATAAAGTATATCATAGAGGAAAAATGTTTATCCTGCTGACCAAAGAGCACTTTGCGCCTGCGCATCTATGTTGATTTCAATAATTTGGAATTTTGCCAGGAAGAAGGTCAATGGATTTCGAACGCCTCTTGGACCCTTGGGAATCGCTCTCTTGTCTTGCAAAGCTGGCTGACTGCAAACCTGTGATATCAAGCATTACTTGCACCAAAGCTAAAAAGAATAATAATGTTTGAGATTTTCAGAATCCCAGTTACCCCCGTACTTGCTTAGTCTAGTTCCGAAGCTTATATCACATCGAGAATTTTGAGGTGAATATCTTTCGACAGTTACTAAAATTTTGCTAAAATATTGTTGACAGAAAATGGTCAAATTTCTTTTTCTAAAAATCCAAACTCAGCCTCATCGTGAAACTTTTTACTATTATTCAGTTCGAATTTCGTATCGGTTATGTCGGGAAAAAATGGATGCGTTGGTAGGAAGAAAATATTCACTTGTTTATATTGTGTTCGTTGCAACTTCCGCCATATTTCTTTTATTTATTGTTTGTAACCTTCAAACAATGAACAACGGAGCAAACCTCGCTGACACTGGTAGTAATCGTAGGTAGCAATTCCATTATTTACCGCTTCGGGGCATTTTTCAAATATGCTACACATGAACCTCGATTTCAAAACCTGAGCAATGAATGAGCTTGCGCGCGCATAAAAAAGATTTCTCCTCTATGCTATAAAGTATAAGAAACTGGTTTTTTATTTAAAAATATCAACCTTTTATGGCAAGAGAAAATCACCATAATCAGAAAAAAACCAACTTTATCTGATAAACCCATTTTATGATAAAATGGGTTTATCCCAGATAAAGTGGGTTTTTCTCAGATAAAGTGGGATTATTTAAAGCAGGAAGAAAGCACGCTTTGTCTCTTCTTTCTCAAATTCATGTTTTGGCGTTCACTTTTGGTTTACGTGATAAACATGGAGGTGATCGTTTGACTATTGTTTATACCCTGGTCTAACATTGCAGTTGCACCTCTGCCCAATAGGGCTGAACGGGGGCTTCAGTTACAACTGTCTCTACTGTTTTTCTTCGGGTACGACCACGTAGGCCTTTCTTGCGTTTACTTTCATTTTTACGTTGAAACTGCAGGTTCCGCATAGACACTGGTTTATTTGGAAGAAATGAGCACATATGTGGGTGAAAAACCAACTTTATCTGAGAAAAACCTACTTTACCTGAGAAAAACCGACTTTTTCTGGAAAAACCGACTTTTTCTAAGAAAAACCGTGTTTTTTCTGAAAAAGTCGGTTTTTCTATAAAAAAAATTGGTTTTCTGAAAAAGTCACTTTTTCTATAGAAAATTTGGGTTTTTCTCCGGAAAACCTAGTTTATCTGGTAAAAACTGGGTTTTTAATGATTGTGGTGATTTTCGCTTGCCATAACCTGTTCCTTGTAAAATTTGAAAGACTTTCCTTTGGCTTCTTTCTAATAAAAGCGCACGAATAGATTCCTCAAAGCCTCTTCTTCATCATGCCATTTAAACGAGGCTATTCCAAAATGATGCTCCAAAACAAAATGCAACTAAAGCAGATACAGCGGTAGCGGTAGACTAGCTACACAGTCTCTTTATTGCTCCCCGTACTGAAACGTCGCTATATACAGAGACTGGTTTCTGAACAGTTGCTAAAACCGGATAATTTATTTAGCCTCGTTTTCATAAATTTATCAAAGTTGGATCATCGGAATATTGCGGAACACAGACCAGAGTAAAACTTGGTTGTTGCTGTTGTATTGTGTTATAAATTCAATTTGATTAAAAAGAAAATTTGATTTGGCCTTTACGCGAATGTTGTATTTAAAGTTAAAATTTATTTTACTTTAGATTCCATAGATCGATATTCAAGACTTTTTGAGTTAAATTACTTAATATCTACCTTTATATTTATTCATGTTTGTTTGTTCAGAAATGACCCCACCACACCCACCATTAGTAGCAAACAGCTACGTTCATAGCACTATCATTCTCAATGAACATCATGCAAAGTGTAACATTTAAATTAATAATTTTTTTGAAGAAACCCTTGCCAAATTATTGATGATGATATTGTTTCAATCCATAAACGCACTTCAAAATGTGACACTTCAGGTTGCTGGTTGCACAACCACAACGTCTCCAGCGTCGTGTTTAGGTTCCTTGGGCTTACATCTTCCCAAATGTAAAACAAAATCTATTGAAATTGAATAAAGTGAAGACAATTCAGTTCTGCGGTTCATTTCGAATCTCGCATCTTCTTGCTAAGACTCCCAATAATCTGCCACTGTCCTTCGGACAAAAAAGCAAAGCACGAGCAAAGCAATCCGTGTTGCCATACTTGGTAGGAGCACATACAAAAGCATCTTCCACAGGAGAACTTTGCGGTAAACTTTGTACATTCAATTCACTCTAGCTAAATATTTTTCAAAGGTTTAACTTATTCTTCCTGTTTCTAGAAGTCTACATTCCTGAATGTTGATCTTAATTCTAATTTTAGGTCAAAGGGTGGCCATTATATGTCTGGAAGTTGGCTTTGTAAAAGTAACAGACGAGAAGTGACCCAGCTTTGACATGAAAAGGGAAGTTTCAATTTTAGTTTTGAGAAAGAAAGAAATTTGAATGCCCAAGCTCACACCAGCTGTTAAACACAAAGGGTCATTTTCTTGTCTCGATTATTGAAGTAGCAGCATTCTCTTTTTGTTCAAAATTGGAAGATTCTAAACAAATATTTCGGAAACTCTTTTTGCAGCAAATATTATTTATGAACCCAAAATATTACTTTGGGTTTTTTTTTTATTCAAGGCCCCATATATTGGTACCAGCGATTCCCACGTTGTGAAGGTAGGAAGTACCCCTTGGATGGAAGGTGATGTACGAACTACTTATAGGAAGTTCAGAAATCAGAATCACGAAACAATCTTTCGTTTGTTTTGATACAGGCCTCATTAAAAAGAAGGGAAAACAAAAGACTTTACGAAAGTTCTATCTTGTTAGAGTTTTTCTCGCTGAAGATTAGACAGGCATCATCTGCGTATAATTGTAGTTCGCAATTCACTGCACTTGGCATATCATTGACGTACTTATATGAGAAATATCTGCGGTCCGAGTATTGATCCTTGTGGAACCTCGCATTAAAGATAACCTGGACTGGAGAATAATTTTCTTACGTTAACTAACTTTTCCATTTTCGAGATAAGATCTGAACCATGAAATGGCTTCATTACTAAAGCCGATTTACTAAAGTTGGTCTAGTTGTGCATCACATATTATGATGGTTGGTTACAATCTATGATTATATGATTTCACATACAGCTTGCAAGATTATACATATATGAACCACGGAGAAGTTTGAAAGTGGTGGGGCTAAAAGGACCGAGCGTCACCGAAAAGCAACCAGAAAACAATGAAAAATGAAGGAACAAGTGATTTCGGTAAAAACGTAGTGGGACTATTATACCCACACCAACCCCACCGTCCATGATATAATATTTCAATTGATATGGGTATAAAGAATAGATGTTCATGTTTAAAAAACCTTTTAAATAAAGCAATTTCTGATAAGTATGACAGCTATTGGAGAAATAAACTGTACCTTATTCAGGCGCGGATCCAGAGAAAATTGCCGGCGGTGCTGGATTTTGGGATCCGAGCGAAGCGAGGTAGACGGAGGGGGTCTGGGGGCGAAGCGCCCGGAAAAATTTTCAGGGCCACGCCCTTTAAACTCTTGGGGAACGTCCTAATCCGACAAGTGATGGGTAACGCCCTGTTAAAATGTCTTTCAAATGGTACAGAGTTTATTAAAACAAATAATACAAATAAATTGGTTAGTTAGATTTGAAGTCTTGGCCAAACGATCCAAAATTTTCGCAAACATTTTCGAATTAACAAATGCTTTTGAAAGTTACAATTTAGCTAGTTTAAATTACTTTCGGCAAACAACAAATTATTTAAATGCCGTGAACCGAAAAGTTGAAAAATTGTAAAGGGAATCTTAACTGCCTGAGCAGCACTCATAACAAACAAATCTACCAAGTCACTACAAAAGCGCTGAGCATCTGTAAATGCTAATTAACTTAAAGCGATCATCGCAATTGTCATACGGAAATTGTCATACGGAAATTCATAAAAATTAAACAGAGACTCCGAAGCGATTTCGCGAAAAACAAATCCGAGGTGAAGTTCACAAACCAATCCTGGTAAAAAGTATCCATATATACAAGAAACAAATCCGAAGCGATTGACGTATTGGTGAGCAATATGTAGAGACCAGACAAATCATAGCTATTGTTGTTTCTCAAATCCTTCTGGAAGAAAGTTTCAGTATCTGTTTTAATATTATACTTTAGATGATACTTTAGCGCCAATGCTTGACTTTGCAATGAGAAAAGCGTGAAATGACCGACAGAAGATGTTAGAGTTTACAGCCAAAATTCAGAAAAGTAGACGAATTCCGCATATCGATACCAGCAGTCTATATTTCGCAGGGGACACCGCATTAATTTCTAATGGAATCAAGCAGGCCCATGAACTTCTAGCAAGAATTGGAAATGAAGTAGCAGAGATAGGTCTACACCTTAACAAAAAGAAAACAGAGTTGATTGCATCCAATTTTTCCGTAACAACTGAACCAGAATTGAAAACACAAAGTGGGGCATCTCTAAAGAAAGTAGACAACTTTGCGTATCTTGGTGCGTGGCTTAGCAGTAGCGAAAGAGATCTAAAAACGCGGAAAGGCATGGGTTGCATGTCACAAACTACAGAGAATATGGAAATCTAAACTTTCACACTAAATTTGTCTGTTTGTTGCTCCTGTTGAATCAGTCCTGCTAGTCTTGAAAAATTAATACAAGGTTGTTACGAGAATTCCCGACCGAGGACAATTGGTTATCTCAAATTTCCATGGTTGGTGTATACCCAAACGTTTCTGCATTTTCCAGGGTTTATTTAAATTCAAAATTCTTATTAGTTTCAACGTAAACGATCTGATGATATTTTGCTACTAATAATTTCGTTTCTTCGGTTTCCTCTTCATCTTCATTTGTAGCACATTTGCAGCTAAGAAAGTGTTAATTTTTCAACAAAGAGATTTGATAAAGTTATGAAACTAGTTTCAAACTTAAAATTGTCAGACTTTCTCGGAATAATAGATAACAAAGGTTTAATTAATCAATTGTTTTAAATAACGATTTTTCTTGAAATTATTGGGGGGGGGCTACTTGACTTGTTAAAGTCTCAGTCCCGTCCGATCGTTCGTTCGTTCAGTTCCGAGACTCACTCTCAGAACCGAACGAAAGATCGGATAGGACTGAGACTTGAACAAGTCAAGGGGGCTACATATATGAAATTATTGGGGGGGGGGTACGGTCGGCCGGGATTGTGCCGCTGTCCCATGATCGGACGGGAGTGTGCCGCAGAGATTTTATAAACCAACCCATCTTTGATGTTAAAATTTTCGTGTATACCTAACATTAATGTTGTGTTTCATTCAAAACACCCAACATTAGGGTCCATTTTTTCTAAAAATCAGTGTTTAAAGAAGTTGATGCCATCAAATCCATCCTTATCGGCGGCACACACTCGTACCCAAATATTAGGATATGTACCCCCCAGGGGGGCCTTTCAAACAAGAACTAAAAAAGTAGGTGCCTGCAAAACCTGAATCTTTTGTATCAGTGCTCTTGCTGCACTGTCCTCAATAAATGCTATATTATCATGGTGCATTCACAAACCACAACACGAGATCACTGTAAAGAATGAATTTCACGCCTTCAACGCAGTAAAGCAAAGCATTACAAAACAAAAGCAAAACCACAACGTTTTGATTTCTCTGCTATTTTGATTGAATAAATTCTGAGGTGTGAAATCTATTCATTCAAATCACAAATCCTGTTATAAAGATGGAAACTACAATGCTTTGTTTTACATATAGTGAAATTGACACCCAATTTTAAAGCGATTAGCTATCGAAGATTAAATGATTAGCTATTGTTATAAAATCTGCCCTTGTTCCCTCCTTGATGTGCACGAGTCTCTAAAATGCTCTGTCACTTCATAATCTAAGATCTTGTTCTGTTTTTGTTCAAGGCTGATGATCAAAAGTTGGAACAAAAAGTCATTGTCTTCTTTAATACCAAAATTAAAATTAAACTAAACTAAAAGTACAAAACTGACCAGACATGAATTACATGGCAGTGTCAGGAAAACGACAACACACAGCATAAGTGGTCAAAAGTTTTGAAATTGCATACTAAAAATGCTGAAAAATAACAATTAAATTTCAGAGGACATTCTGCAGAATATAATATTTTGACAAACACAGTTTTCAAAACAAAGACCGATCACTAAGGAAACTGAAATGTCATCAAGGACACTTGGAAGTGAGAAAATTAAGGGGAAACTAAAGCACCCATTGCTGATCAATTATGATTGATGAAAACTAGGCTTAAAGTGGTTAGGAGCCCGAATTTTGCAGATGTGCGCTCTCTAACAAGAGCAAATTTTGTAACAATAGTGAAATGGACACGCCAATTTCAAAGCAATTATCCACCAGAGACAGAGCGAATGAAAATACAAATACAAGAAAGATAGAGCGAATGAAAATACCGATTTAAAATACATTATACTCCATGTAACTCCGGATGAGTCGGAATTTAAATTTCTCACAGGGCCGGATCCATGGAAATGTCCGTTGATAATTTGGTCGGTAAAATAATGATGAATGATGAGAATGTTTGGCTCATTAGATATCAAAGGAATGTTCTTATTGCTGTCCTATTCCAAATCCAATCTGCGTTATTAAGGTTGGTGTTATCTTCAAAAGTAAAATAAATATCTTGCTACATTTCGGAAAACCTTTCTCCGATTGAAAATACAGTATATTCCCGGTAACTCGAACACCGGGTGAGTCGGATTTTTCTATCTAGCAGGGCCGGATCCATGGGGATGTCCGTTGATAATTTGGTCGGTAAAATAATGATGAACATGTTTAGCTCCTTAGATAGGCGTAGTTTAGACGGCGCGTTATGGTATTTACTAATAATAAAGCATCAAAGAACCTAGAAATTTACTCAAAAATTAGTAACGAAGTTAAAGCTCGTTTCAGCGAAGCCGAAAGAGGTAGCACAGCCACAGGTTCTTTCGACTTCACACCAGTTCAAACAAGGACAAAATTTAAGTCCTGTGTTGCTTTTTGTAAAAAAGCATCAATGACCAGAAAGTGTGGGTCAGGAATTGCAAACTTTATGGATCAGAGGCCAGCTTGGTTCATAAAACTATTCCCTTTTGTGGAATCACGGGACTCGTGTGATCCAAGTTTGGCAACTGAACCATCCTTTGCTCTGTCACCAGGAAGAAATGCAGATGCTGGAGAAACATCAGACTCTATGTCTTCTGAAAATGTAACACCAAAAAGTTTGCCAAAGGATAGGGTGCAATATGTGCCAAATCCACCAAAACGAATGAAAAAAGAAACATCCACAAGTTTACTCAAGGAGGCTGTCACTGCTTTCAATGCGTTCGTATCAAAAGATCCGTCACATGGAATGATAGAATTCTTAAAGGAAGAGAATGAAAGAAATAGAGCACATGAAGTAAAAATGATGGAGATGCAAATGCAGATTTATCAAACAATGATGGCCACATTCATAAACAAGGAGCAAGGGCAAATGGCCCCTCAGCAGCAAGTAGCATTTGCTTCTCCAAGGCAACCACAAGGAAATTCACACATGTTTGATCACAATCAATCAAGAAATTTTGAGAATAATTATTCTGCAAATAATTCCACCTGGTTGTCATATGTGAATAGAGAAGATGGAATCTGATGCATTGCTGTGATAAAATGACTGATTTTCAATATTCTTATCACATCTTAACATTTTTTTGATTTACCGGGTATATATACATGTATTTTTTGTGCATTTACATGTATATATACATGGGTATATATACATGTATTTTTTGTGAGAAAGTGTACAAAATATTATAGCAGATTTAATAGAATTAAGTAAACAAAGAGATATCAAAATTCACTTACATTTGATATCCTGATCAATTTAAATTTTGATCATGCTTGCTACAGGCTGTACAGTTTCTCAGAAGAAAATGAATGTGCAGAAGTATGTTTAATCATGTTGATTCTTAACAAGTATTATAAGCCCCAAAAGTACCCAAAGCAGCTGTTCAAATAACAGCTTTTTTTTATCACAAGGTTGAATATGTTAGTGTAACATTTCAATTACATAGCATGTAAAATATTGCTTAGGGGCCATTCAAAAAATATGTCATACTTTTAGGGGAGGAAAGGGGTACACTGATTGTGACAGCTTCTCAGGGGGGTTGTTGAAATATTGTGATGTCACTTTAATTTTTTTCTTATTAATTTCTTACAAATAAAATCAAAAGAGCTTTTTAAGTGCATTTTTTGCAAAAGTTCCGCACAATTTATAATAATTTAAATTATTATAAGGTAAATTTTAAATATGACAGGGGTGGGGAGATTAATTTTTTTGTTTTCTGACAGTAGGGAAAGGAGGGGTCAAACTTGTTAACGTTTGTGACATTTTTTGAATGGCCCATTTTTGTATGATCAGTTCTTAAGACCAATTGTTAAAATGTTAAGTTATACATCCATTTGAAGCTTCTCATTCCAAAATCTGTTTCTCAGGTGGTCTCGGATTTGTTTAGCTTTTTGTGAACTTCCAGATAGTGCTCTGCAGCTGGTCATATGAAGCATGTTTCTAACAGCTTCTCTTGGATGACGTTT
>JAYJMH010079240.1:0-10302 GCA_036873815.1 Phacellophora camtschatica | reverse complement strand
TGCCCTTATTCAGCCTCATTTTGATTATGCGTGTTCTGCATGGTACCCTGTTTTAAAAAGCAGACTATCCAAAAAAAATCCAAACAGCACAAAATAAGTGTATACCTTTCTGTTTGAATTTAAAAAATACTACACACTTGGGAGCCAAAGATTTTCAAAAAATCAACTCGCTGCCAACAAAAGAAAGGTTTGAGCAATGTATATGTACAAATGTTTTTAAATTCTTCAAGAACTCCTCACCAGCCTATTCTTTGGAAATGTTCCACCCTGTTTATCAGAGCCGTGCTATTCGAAGATCGAAAGACAAGTTAAATCTCCCCTTACGTATAAGTAACTCAGGTCAAAAATGTTCACCTTGCCTAGGGCCTAAGTTATGGAACCAATTATCCTCTGATCTAAAATCCGCAAACAACAAAAATATTTTTAAACATAAAATCAAAAATAGTTTCATGCAACACGTACAAAAAAACAAGACAGTGTTTCTATCTACAATTAATGTCCATTACAAACGATATATCTATACTTTATCATAGTCTTTAATGAATAAAGGATTCATTATTTTATTTTTATTGCTCACGACATACCTCTTGTTTCTTATTCATTTATTTCTTATTACTTTACGAATTGTGTAAAATTTTTTCCTGTTTTTAAATTTTCAATTGTAATTTTAATCAATGGCAAATAAAACTAACTAACTAACTAACGAACTAGCATAATCCTCATTCTCCCGTAAAATAGCAGAATCCTGTTTCACATAGATAAGGACATCGCAAGTCATTTTTTTACATTTAAATGCTATAGGTATTATTTTACTGCACTTAAAAATCAGTTGCATACAACCGTGAATGGTATAACTAAACAATTAAAAATTTTAATTTAACTTTACAGAGGCAAAATTCTTTCAGGTGTCATGGTTCTCGAGCTTCCGGAATTGATCGAAATAACCGCCCGGTATCAAAAAAATTTAAACGTAATAATATACGTATTTTTGTAACAATAAACTTATTATTCAAGAGATCCAAGGGATATTGCAGATGCTACGAAATGACAAATGAAAGGTTTTTATTATTAACTTAAAATATTGTCTTTTCCTTGTTCTAATATCTTCAGTTCAAAAGTTAAAAATTTCAAAAGTTCAAAATGCTATTTTTTTTAAATAAAATAGTTTTAAACAAGAAACAAACTCATTCACCTCTATTTTACGGCTGAAATGTGAACCCGGAGCCAGGCTCTCTAAGGCTGCTAAAAATCCTTTTTTGAGTTTAATCCTTAAGGCTACTAAAACATATCTTCGTAGACTAATCCTACTGCTAGTGGTTGTATCTTTCCTAAGAGATTTATATTTAATTTTAAATTTAATAAAATAAAGCGTATCTATAAAATTGAATGTAAGAATGTAGAAAAAAATTAAAATTAAAACGAGATTTATTAACCTTACCTTTCCGCGCTGGGCGCACGCGGATGCGAAAATTGAAAAACAACCTTTGATCTTGACTTAGATTTAGAATAAAATATATTGCTCAATATTTTAATAAATTTTACAAGGAAATAATTTATTCTCCAACTTTAATTAAAAATCATTGGTATGTTTTATATCTTCCCATGCACACGTTAAATGATTTCATCGTCGTTGTAACAACCTTAAAGATCAAGAGAGACTTCTTGATGCTATGGCCAATTAGGGCCTAAAGCGGTTTTCTGCCAGTCTTCTACCTTCTTTCTACCTTCTTTCTGTAACTGCAGTTTCATTAGGTTTTACACCACGGTTTTCGAATTGTTCAACTATGATAACAATGGCCATTTTAGAAATTCTGCTATTTTTACGGGAGAATGAAGATTCTGCTAATTTCTCGCTCTGCTATTATACGGGGCTCCGAGCCACCCTGGCCCACCCTGGCTCGGTTTCTTTGCAGGCTGATTTCGAATTTAATGCCGAAAATAACAATCACTAATATTGGCAAGAACCATTTATTTCTCAATTTTTTCTCTATCTCTGGAGTGGAGATATTCTCTACATCACTGGAGTTGGGGATATACAATCACCACTCACCACGTTGAAACTAAGTTTTCATTTTGGAAACCTCCTGAAATGAAGTAAAAAAAAACCACCAAAAAATTACGATAAATAAACGATAAATTACGATAAATAAGAGAGAGGTATAAAATATCAACCAGAGTCTATATATTAAATAAATAATACTCACACGCTGGTGCAGTTTTTCGATAGCACGATTGAACCGTTACCCTCAGACGACAGCTTGGCTGCAGCCATGGTTGATATTTATTTAGGCCTAACCTGGAAGTAAAAATGTAGTTTGATTATTTCCGACCTACCTTAATCGCGTGACACCACCCGCACACAGGTCAAAGTGGAACAAGAGACAAAATAAGTTCCGTACTATGACATGAAGGTTCATGCTGATGCAATCACCAGACGGGAAAGAAAATCTTAATATTATTATTTAATATAATTCCATAATACTATTATATAATATTACTTCTACATGATATATATTATTCTATGTAATATTATATAGAATAAGAGATATTCTTTGCTATCTTGTGATTGTGTGAGTTGAGTTATCGTACTTTAGAGGGCCCATAAGGGTTCTCGGGCTCCGAGGCTCCGTGCCATATTTTATCTGGCTTCGGGCTCCGAAAGGCAAAACTATCGGGCTCCGGGGATCCATCGCATTCTTTCCAGGGCTCCAGGGCTCTACTTCTTAAATTCATGAAAATTGAATTGGAAAGTTTTAGTAATAGTTGCAGCGTAAGTGACATCGAACCATCACAGCCAATTGCAGAGAAGTAAATTATAACTTTGTTGTGGGCACTTCATTTGTTGTGAAAAAGCAAAGAAAGCACGAGACGCCTGCAAAATAGTTTAGCTCGACATTTTGCTGAAAGTTAATGGTCCTGGCGCAAAACTCAGAAGACAAATGAATTTTGATTGCGAAAGGTATCCAGCCGGTCATATCTCAGCCGGTATTCAGCAGATTTAACTTATTTTCTATATGTGAAGTTATTTATGGTGTTCTTTCAGACTATATAGTGCAAAATTAGAAAACCAAAATCAAATATTTATGACGTCATATCATTGCTCTGGTTTTCTGTTCTCAGGGTCAGCCTCATGGGGGAGGGTTGTGAACACCCGCTAGAAATGTAAAACGTTGTTTACTTGGCAATTTCACCTCTTCTGGAAATTTTTCATGACACGCCCTTTCGAAATTTTCTGGGGGCAACCAGTTCCATCGTAAGAGCAGCTCAAAAGTACTGTTGTGATCCACAAGGTACTGTTTCTGCTCAATCATTATCGGATGTAGATAGGTTGCTTCATGCCTTGAAAGATCTTGAATTGAGGGCTATAAAAGAAAATTAAATTGAGGGCTATAAAATTTAATTAAAAAAGTAGATCTACACAGTCTTCTCGCATTGTTGGTTAGTTATCTCTTTTCTTAAATGAGAAGTGGATCCAACGATACACTGCAGATCCTTGATTTTTCCCAGAACTTTTTTCGTCATTTCCGGAATTGCTAACATGGTTTCAACGACTAGTTTCCACTAATATATATCGCAAAAGAGCTACTACAGCAGGGAGCAGGCCTCGTTGTCCAATAAACTTTGAAAAATCGCCTTTCATTCTTTCTTAAGCTAACCAAAACCAGACTGTTTCTGACGGCAGCAATTTAAATGAAGTAATGAAGGCAGTGGAACGGCCAAAGTGTTCGACAACAAAGTGTGTGAAATATAAGCAATAAAGGTAACCCAGACCTTTCTGTTTGATTACCAATGCCTGCTGCAACCAGAGGTGAAGAATGGATATGTAGCGGGTCCAGACATGGTGCCCACGACTATCGACGGGAGATCTGGTATCCAAGCCTCTAAAAATGATATCCTGGCGTCACCTCTAGAAATGAAGGAGTGTACTTATTCCCCGGCGCCACCACTGTAATACCTATCGATTGGTTTTCAAAAAAAATAAATTTCCACACACCGCTACCAAAATGAAACCAAGTGACTCCACGGGCTGAAAGCTCCAAAGACCACTAAAAGGGAAATGTTAAATATTATTCAAAAAAATAATTTCAGCGAAAGCCTCATCATCTCCGCCATTACAAAATATCCAAAAATAAAGTTTACAAAATAAAGGTGTCATAATAAAAAAATAGGGCTTCAAAAATAGATCTTTTCGAGGTGCAGGGCTCCAAATTTTGAGAACATCGGGCTTCAGTACTCCACCATATGAAATTGGTGGGCTCCATGCTGTAAAATTGATGGGCTCCAGAGACCCCCCCCCCCCTTTTACGATAAATAAAAGGATACCTTATTTAATGAGAAAGAGGTATAAAATACCAACCAGAGTCTAGATATTAAATACATAATACTCTCAGGCTTGTGCAGTTTTTCAATAGCACGATTGAAGACCTGGTTGATATTTATTTAGGCCTAACCTGGAAGCAATAACGTAGTTTGATTACTTCAAACCCACCTAATGCCTCCACCCTCACACAGCTCAAAGTGGAACAAGAGATAAAATAAGTTCCGTACTATGAAATGAAGTTTCATGCTGATGCAATCACCAGACAGGAAAGAGAATGTTAATATTCTTATTTAATATAATTCCATAATATTATTATACATTTTTATTCTACATAATATATATTATTCTATGTAATATTATATAGAATAAGAGATATTCCTTGTTGTCTTATGATTTTGTGAGTTAAGTTATCGTATTTAACGTGCCTAACCAGCGAAAGTCTCGAGATGACTTGTTTCCAGCAGGGGACACGGGTTATACAGTTTCAGGCACATACAGTTGATATTCCTGCAAGGTGTGGGTTTCTGCGCTTGGCGAAGGGGGGCCCATCAGGGCGACCCCGGTCCTTCATCTCGATGTGACCACACCTCGTGATTCCTTTTGCCTTTGCCTGGAATTACAGAGAGTTTGCAGTTTTCCTTACAATTTTGCAGCAAGTGTGACCTTGGTGGGATTCGAACCCACGAACTTGCGATCATTAGTCCGACGCCTTAACTATGAAACTGTAAGTATTAAACTTAAAGTTACAGCAACATTAAGCTCAATTAAGCCAAACCTCAAAGTTTAAAAACAAAAACAAATCAACAAATAGCACTAACAACAACTTTTGCAAAATTTGGCTTTCCAATTTGTCAATTAGCATAGTTTTCCTTAGCCTAATAAATTTAAAAACAACTGACACCCAATAGTTTTGGACTGAAAAAATGCAGTAAAATATTTTTGGATAGCAAATTTTGGGCACACATAAATTGAAACAAAAGTTAATTGTGAACTTCTAAACCATAATACTGTAATCATATGCCAAAATAAATACTGTATAGCTTAATTGAAAATATAATTTATGGAGAAATATATGCCACAAAATACTTTTAACACATCACAGACTTTGAGAAAAATTATTCGTAATTTTGATCTTCTGAAACTTTTAGATTAATTTACTTTTCAATCAGATAAAAAGTTCACAGATTTCTAAAAACTTAAAATTTCAAAGAGTGAACTGTGTAAAACGTTGATTTGTATCTTCATAAAATGTTTTGTTAGCATGAAGTACAGGAATTCAGAGAAATTAGAAATTACATTCATAACTTAAATTCATAAATTAATGTTGACAATAAAAGGAATAACAAATTAATCTCAAAAGAAGATACACCTTACAAATATTTAAAAGACATATACTGTAAAAAAAATTAAATTATTCCATTAAACTGAACTTATGCAATCTTGCTCGTGGATATCTGTAATATTAATAAAAAGGTCTACAGTTTAGGTCAGTGGTGTTCCTGTATCTATAGACCACTTTCAGTGTTTACATTTTCTGAAGGCAAATGAGATCCTTTTGTGATGGAAAACGAGTTTAATAAAATTTATTGGTGCATCCATTGACCATTTGTACATGCTAATACGAAATAAACTATCAAAGTCATCAGTTCAAATTGTTTATCTGGAAACAGGGGCGTGTAGCGAGGTACCGATTTGAGCATCCACTTGGCTCTTGACTTGTGTCATTTCTTTGCATTACCTGAAGATAAAAACACCAAAAACTGTATGCAATAAGAATAAAAAAAAAAGACTACCTTAAATGAGATGATTTTTCTTTTTCTTTCATTGTGTAATTTTAGCCGTTTTCGTGCAGGAGACAACACTGGCGTGTTACATAAAATGTCTGTTGGTGGTGTTGATTCAACATCACGTAAATATCTTATAAACATATTTTGTTACTGAAATACAGTTGCGATTCCAAGGACGAAACCTTAGACTATGCTCTTGCTAATGACTCGCATTTCCAAAAGCATTCTCGCCATATCACACAATCAGTTACGCTCTCTATGTCGTCAGCCCAACGAGCAGAATTGTGAATGTTGCACATAAATGAAATTAATACACCATCTGAAAGGGTCTTCAATGTAGTTTTCATGAATCAATTTAATTTTAAAATTGCATCTTTAGTGCAAAGCCGGGGGTGTTGAAATGAAGTAAACTGATTTCGAGTGGGCCTAAGTTTGCGATGTAAACGGCATTTTTTTAAATAATTGGGCAAGCGTATAAATAAATGCTAAACATCAGTTAAGAGCCGTTTTGATGTAGTTGTGATGAATCTGGTTTATTTTAATCTTTTTGATTGTCGTGCAAAACTGGGGGTCTCGAAATGCAGTGAGCTCACTCGAATAACAGTTCGAAAAACTGAAAGAGTGTATTAATAAAATTAATTCACTATCTGAAATGTTTTTAATGTAGTTTTTATGAATCAGGTTTGTAGATTTGGTGGCCACAGGTTGGTGGTTAAAAATCATGTCATCTGATACCGAGGGAGATACTTGACAAAAGAAAGCAGAGAGGGAAATCAGCAACCTCAATCTGCTTATATATGTTTATTTTGCGGACCGATAATTATCAAAAAGAGGCTGCTAAAAGTAAACAGTTTTTGAACAGTAAGTTAACCAGTCTCGTTGTAGCGGTTATCAGATCTGGCATAGCGAATCGAGACTTGGGCAACAGGTATAGTAAAAACGCTGAATCTAAAGTTTATTTTGTTGTTGTTGCTGTAATGATTCTCGGCCGTGGAAAGACCAAGTAAGTATTTTATATACCTGGAGGGAGGAGGGAGGAGACCTCAAATGCCATTTGGATAGAAGATAAAAAATCAATCGTAAAAAAGAATATAGACAAGAAGTAAATGAAAAGTAAAATACAAGAAAGAAGACAAGAAGAAGAAAGAAGTAGGATGAAACAATTTCATGGAAACAAAATCGTCACTCTTAGAGATAGGAAGAAACAATCAAAATGAAGAAAGCCTATGGATTACTGTTGGCAGTAAGAAGAAATTAAGAATGGGAGTAGTATATATACCGAAAGGAGATAGTGAAAAGGGATAAGAACTGATAAGTATATATGAAAGAATTAATGAAGAGATAGAAATAGGAAAGAGAGAAAAGCGAAAAGTGATATGTATGTGTGATTTCAATTGCCAAATTGGTAAGAAAATAAAAGGTAACAGTGAAGAAATATGAAAGTGAGGGAGAATTATGATAAACACGATGAAGACAAGCAGACTGGAATTAATTAACAGCTGGGGTGAATGCATGGGTGCATGGACAAGAAGAGGGCAAGACAAATGCTCAGTTATAGACTATATATTGGTAGAAAATGACACTTAGGCTGGCTCAAGATGGCGGGTAAATTTTTTAGCTCCCTATCAATTATGTTTTGAAATTGACAACGTCCTTGTGGTCTGTCCAGTTAAACGTCCTTGTGGTCTGTGCAGTAAGTCAGTAACCAGAAACCAACCGGCAGTGTGCTATGATAACTGTGATGAACGGAAACGCAAACTTTGCTCTGGTCTTAGTGACCAAGAATACAGAAGTATCCAGCGTGCATCGAATTTGTGTTTTTGGCTTTGCCCGAAATGTCTACTACCTAATTTTTCAGATTCATTCTTTGAAAATGTTTCTGTTGATAGCCATCCAAATATTTACGATAACCTGGCTTTTCTTACTATGACTGAAAATAATGAACATGATGAAGATGAAATCCAGGACTCAGGAGCTGACCTAACTGCTAATTTGTAAAGAAAGCCGAAGAAAAAGGATTTAAAGAATTACAATAAACTGTAGAGGTCTTTGCAGCGAAGGAAAACAAGCGGCGTTCTTGTCTTTAGTTGATACTCACCAGCCTGACATCATAAATGCCACTGAGACTTTCCTCACAAAAGATATCAAAGCAAGTGAATTGTCATTGCAAAATTCTTTAGAATTGTCATTGCAAAGTCTTTAGAAATGACAGGACCAATCACGGAGGTGGTGTATTGGTAACTGTCAAAAACACCCTTTTGCCAACAGAATTGAATGAACTTATGCATGATGATATAGAATCTATCTGGTGCAAAATTGAAATATCTGGCTCTAAATCTCTTTATAATGGTTGTGCTTATAGACCACCAGATTCCAGTTGTGAACCTTTGATAGGCCTTGAAAGTTCCTTTGATAAACTGCTGACCAATAGCAATTTATGTCATGTCCCTCTGAGTGGAGATTTTAACCCATCCTCAATAGACTGGGACACAACAGACAATGATGATAAATATAATGTTCCGTCAACCCCCCAGTATGGCCAAATGATAAATCAATATATGATAGACATTTTACAGTCCCACTCATTGTCTCAAAAGGTTATTGAGCCAACAAGAGAATCAAATATCTTGGACATTGTTTTAACAACTGCCCAAGGCTTGATTAGCACATCAGTTCATTCAAATTTAGACACAAAGGCTAAGATAGTGAAAAAACCAACCAAGAAATGTTTTCATCCACAGCAAAGCTGATTTGCAAAGTATTAAAGAGGACATCACAACTGAGTGGCAGGGATTTAAAGAGTCAAATCCAGGAAACAATTCAGTTGAAAGAAACTGGTTAAAATTCAAAAACATGTTACATACGGTTATGCAAAAACGGATCCCTCACAGAACTATAAATAGAAAATGGAATCTCCCATGGATCACACCAGGTATCAGCATGGGTTTTGAGACACGATTAATGTTTCTCGAAAAACGTACTGATTGAATTGTGGTGACTGTGTTTCTTTACTGTGTTTTTTCTGACATAGGCGCACGAAAAGCATCGCAGCGAAGGCCCAACTGTTCTCATGAAACATGATTCAATTGGTACGTTTTTCGAGCAACATTAATCGTGTTTTAAAACCCTTGGTATCAGAAGAATGATTCACAAAAATAAAGTTGTCATAACAAAGCTAGGAAATCAAAGGAAGAGGGGCAATGGAGAGACTTTCGAAAGATGCGGCGAATGACGAAAAAAGCAATTGAAAACTCACATACTGGCCTGCTAGATTTCAGGAAAAAATCAAATAAGTATTTGATTGGTAAGAAATTCTGGAATAGGATAATTCAGGATGAAAAATGAAGATGACAATTTAGTATCCAGTGGCAATGGGAAAGCGCACATTCTTAACAAATATTTTCAGTCTGTATTTACTGATGAAGACTTAAGTAACATACCAAAACCTACCAACAGCAATATACCGGATATGCCAAAATTTGTTTTACATACCGAAGGTGTTGAGAAATTGTTAAGGAGCATCAATGTAAAGAAGGCTAATGGCCCAGATGAAATATCCTCATGGATTTTAAAATAATCAGCAACTGAAATAGCACAATTTTTACAGTTCATCTTCATGCAGTCTAACGAGAAGGGAGAAGTACCGAGAGACTGGAAAATAGCAAACGTAGTAGCAATACGCAAGAAAGGTAGCAAAACTGAGGCTGCAAATTACATCATCTTTCATCAAATAATGAGTCATCTAGAGGAACATAATATCTTAACTAGTGATCAACATGGATTTAAAAAAGGTCATTCCTGCGAGACCCTATTGATAACAATTATAGACGAAACTCTTAGAAACTTGGATCAAGGTCAGCAAACAGATACAGTCATACTAGATTTCTACAAAGCATTTGACACTGTGCCTCGCCAGCGGCTATTAATGAAATTGCAAAATAATGGCATAAGAGATCAAACGAATGCATGGATCGCTGCATGGCTAAAAAACAGATGTTAGTCAATAGTAATTGATGGTGAAAACAAAATTTTTTTGAACAAAATGATCCATATTGGTTTCAGCGATAAGGCCGTTTTGTGGTTTAAATCTTATTTCGAAAACCGAAAATTTCTCGTAACCGTAGGAAAACAGTACTCTAGTCCTGGTTATCTATCATGTGGGGTTCCACAAGGATCAATTCTTGGCCCACTGAT
>JAYJMH010079229.1:0-10305 GCA_036873815.1 Phacellophora camtschatica | reverse complement strand
TGTCCATGCATATTTTTTATATATTCTTTTATACCAAATGGACCGTTTTTAATGAATCTAAGTTTTGTCCCATTATTCAATTTTAGTATTACATTTATGCTGTCGATTAAGACTCTCTAATCATTTGCTGTCTGACAAATGAAATATGATGTCGAAAAAACTGTTTAATTTAAAATGAATCACTCTTCTCCTGTAGTAACCTAAATTTGGATATATAACCTTAAGAAAAATCAAATACATACGTATTATATAACACAACGTCTGGAGTCCAAACTTTAGTACTTTCTATGTTGACCACGGATGTCTCGTTGTAATCGCTTGAATTCCATCGTAACTGTGGATCAGTCCAATGCTGAACGAAATTAGGAAAAAATAATTTTGTTACAATTATACCGTTTAATAACATTCATCCTTAACCTACCAGAGCAAAAATTAGAAAGAAACAAAATGGAAAAAGAAAATAAAGAAAATAAAATTCCCTCTCTCTTTTCCTTTGCCAATTGTTATTTTCAATTAATTTTTTCTCTCCATTCAATTTGTTTTCCTTCATTTTTTTCCCTCCATTTTTACCCAGGGTGATTCATCCTGTTTTGTTAATATATCCCGGACTAACCGTTTAACAGTCAAAGCTCTGGTTTTGACCTGATCATCAATGCGTATATGATAATCACTGCAGATATGATAGAAAGCAACATACTAAAAGTATTTTTAATCTATAAATCGATCAAAAACGCAACTAGGAGAGTTCAACTTGATGGTCCGAATATTGCTTGAAACATTCTGTGCAATGATGGCGACACAAAAGACAGAATATTTCGGCCCAATTCATTTCCTTTCAAAACACCACATGGTACAATTGTAGCCCCCCCATAAATTAAAGAAAAATGGTTATTTAAAACGATTGATTAATTAAACCGTTGCATTTTATTGTTCCGAGAACAATAAGCCCCCAATTTGGAACAGCTTCCGACGGCACTGCTACGACCACGGGCTTTAGGAAAAGTGAAGTTTGTATTTATTCCCATCTCTGTTGTTTCATTCTACTTGTCCCACATTCCGTGGTTTGAATTCAGTCACAAGGAAACAAGAGGAAAGAGACCGAATTCAAACCACGGAATGTAGGACAAGTAGAATGAAAAAAAAGAAGTGGGAATAAATACAAACTTTACTTTTCCTAAAGCCCGCGCTACAAACTTTACTTTTCCTACGACTCACAAAAATACAGGAAGATTTCTGAAATTGGATTTTCCGCCCCACAATCGTAATTCAAACTTCAAACAATGGCGAACTCGAATTTCGACGATAGCTCGCTCCCTTAATTTTTCAGGACAATAGTTGGGGATTTCAAGTCCAGAATATATAATATCAGTAAAAACTAAGCCAGGATAAAATATCCACTTACCATAACAACAAAAGCATCTATCACAAGAACTTGCTCTTTCGTATCCTTGAGTAAAAATGATAAAATTATCTTATTTAAACTAAAAAGCTGAAAATTTGTTTAAAATTAAGAAACCGTAGCCTCGTAGCTATGAAACCAAGGATATTACGGCAAAATTTCGGGGGAAATATTTTGAGAACAATAGCGATTCTTTTAATAGACAATAGCGATGCGGGACAATAGACAATAGCCATGCGGACAATTTCAAAACCAAGATAGCACGCCCCCAAAAGTTGGTACTTCGCTACGCCCCATTAGAATATGGCAATTTGTATTTCAAATATCCGAACATTCTACTCCTTTGTTTCAACCAGAATCAATTGTTTTCCTATTTTTCTTCTGAGAAAAAGACCCTAGAAGCTTCTTGTCAGTGATTCTTAAACGTGGGACCTTACCGCAGTTTAAAAAAAAATATATTTGGGGAATAGAAGGCCCTCCTAGACCCCTCATGAACAGACCCCCAAGAGCACAGGCCATGGAAGTGCTTCAAAAAGCTTTTTTCTTACCAGTTTGACCAACTTGTTCAATGTCAACGCAAACCGGATAACAGCAGGTGTTTTTGAAGACCTGACTGGTCTCATTCCAGAACTGTAATTACCAATAAGATCGTCCAGTAAATTCGTTTCATGCTTTACAATGGTTTTGTCTCCTGGGGTCATCGGTGGCCCTGGGACCATTGGCTTGGTTGTGTCTCCTGAGGCCATCGGTGGCCCAGGGCGCATGTTTACAATAGGCTGCGTTGAAGTATCAGGAACTACTGAGTATGCCTCAGCTGTGGCATTTGTGACAGTTGTTGCAGTTGTTGTTGCCTCACCTGCAGGAGGAGGGGCTGGACCTGAACCATCTGCAAAGCAAGGAAGATCATTCATTTTTATGTATAAGTATATGATATACAATTGAGCCCCGCACCCCACTATCTCGGACTCCCAAGGGTAAAGAAAAAGTTGTTCGAGTGAGCGAATATTAGAGATATTGGAAGCTCTCAAGGGATATGCAAAATAGTTTGTGTAAAAGTTCACTCCATGGAGAATTGATTAAAAACTCTCAAGGGGAATGAAAAATTGTTCGAGATGGCAGAATAAGCTCTTCGAGTTATGCAAGTTTGAGATTAGACTTGTTGCCCGACTCTCGATTCGCTATGACAGATCTGAAAAAGGTGGTGGCGTGCGAGAAAGGTAAGTTTGAGAGAGCGGGTTTTAACTGTGTGTATATACCGAGTGGCCCAAAATATGTCCCTATGTTTAACTTAAAAAATTATGTTTCTGCTTCAATTCGAGAAAGACGATTCAATTTAGGGTTTGATACCTTGTTTGCCAAAATCTACTCAATAATCACCGAGTCATACTCATACTCAATGAAACAAAAAATAAAAAAGGATTTCTGCTGTTGTTCTCCGCTAAAAATACTACATAATGGCTTAACGTTGGCTGTCCTTCAGCATAACTCAGAGATTTCTCTTTAGATTTTAGCAAACAAGATATCAAACTTTAAGTTGAAGTCTCTTATATTAACGTGAAAAACGATTATCAAAGCTAAAAATCCTCCGTATTTCTCTATAGTAGCTTTGCACACGTGGGGACCTTTTTTTGGACCACTCAGAGCATTTGTAAAGCGAAAGACCCTTTGTTTCGCTCCAATACACCACTTTAATGAAAATGCGTCATTATGGATTTATTCAAAATTTTGCTCAATGAAATTTTTGACTTCAAATTCAGATTCCTCATACAAAACGTAGACAATGTGTCATTTGAATATCTGCTGGGCTAAAACTAATTACATTTTCTACTGCACACAGTGTTTGAAAAAAACTAATTAGATTTATGTATAACTGATGCCTTGTGCCTATCATTAGCTGCTGAATTTTTACAAGAATTTAAAGTTTGAGAATTCATAAGAGATTTGACCGTGAAAAACGCTCGGGGTGAAATTTTTACCTCGAGGCAATTTTACGGCCAAATCCTTTATAATCGTTCGAGGTTTAAATGCTGATAAAATCACTTTTAGTTAGGAAAAATTAATGAAATTCACATATGGACTAACTTCGTCATTTCCAATCCAAATCTCAAGTAAAATTTTATAATTTGTGCCAATAAATGTCATGGCGGAAAGAATTGTAGGCGTTAAACGGGTAGTTTTATACTCTCGGGTCTCTAATTGCTAAGGGGGGAGGGGGGTTAGAAACTAACTTTAGAAATGGCATACTAACGGAGTATAAATGGGTTTAAAATGAGTGTATTGATGCTTTATTGAAATAGATTAAAGCATATCTGAGAAGCGTGCATTATTGCTTGAAATAAACTTTTTCCAACATTTTATAAGCAGGTGGAATACGGCAATTAGGTACTTGAGAGCAATGACATATCTTCTATTTTTATTGATTAACGTAACGAATAGGCTTGCAGCAAATCTACCTAAAACAATCATATCATCAGCAATAGTCTGAACGATTCACCTGATAAAAAAAACAACACGATTTCTTTGGTCGTTCCATCAGTAAAAACCCACACGAAAGACCCTACAAATTTCTGAGCCTCGGGCTGAAATTTTGGATAAACTTTTGACAACATAAACTTTAAAGATTTAAAGACTGAACTATTATGAGTGTCAAATTTTTGTAGTTTTTTAGTCAATTAACTCTTTAGTAACTCTTCAAAGTCGCTATTCATTCTTAAAACATAATTTTTGAATATTCTTGTCGCAAAAAAACCAATATGTATATTCCTTTCAAGTTTCAAATAAGAATATTTGCTTGAAAATTATGTTAAGATGACATCGAAACGTCGCTCATTATTATCGTTTATATTTATAGTTAAATATATATTCCTGTTATGAAAATTGATATTCAATTGCATAAATAATGTCCCGCAAAATCTAAGGGAAGTTAGCCGTACTCACCAACGCAGGAACAGAGAGACATGAAAAATAAATCGAGTAAAATACATCCTTTTTGATTCAAAAGCAACATCGTTATGCTTGAACTAAAAAAACCAAAATGAAAAACAAAATAATATTTAACGGCTGATGAAATTGTAAAAAATAAACGTTTTAATGGATAAAACAAAGTAAAGATTTTTAACTTAAGTAAAATAGGCAGGAATTAGCAAACAAAACAGGAATCAATTTGAAAAACAAATATAGCAGAAAAATTGCTTACTTAGATTAGCTACTAATTTATTTCTTTTCTCAAAAACGAAGCATATACTTTTAAATAAAAATTAGATCTAATGGCTGCTAAAACTTTAAAGATAAAATAAGCAGTAAGTAAAATGCAGAACTGTAAGAAACTTAAAAATGAAAGATAGAACAGAAAACTTTGCTTACCTAATTCTCTCTCGTCAGGTACCATTCTGGAAACACACTGCATTAATTTGTCATATATAAAGGGTGGTTGCCAAGAACGACTGAAAACAAGCATGAACACATCCGTCCTACGCACACGTATGAAAATCAAAATAATTAAGTAACGAAGAGCGTCAAGCTTAAATAATGTATGTTTGTTATGATTAAATATGAAAAAATGCTTTTTAGTTAGTAATAAGCAAGTAATCAAATAATAAAATAATAAAATAAAAAACAAAAATAATTGATGATAGAAATTACAATTTCTAATTAAAGCACTGCAAAATGGCAAACCTAACTTTCCCATCTTCGTAATTAACTTTTCTACGAAAACATCTAATTGGCTTTTTCGAACACTGTGTGCAGTAGAAAATGTAATTAGTTTTAGCTCAGCAGATATTCAATTTTCCAAATTAAATGCTTTGCTGTCATACTGAGTAAGTAGATTAATCTGCAATCTGAAACGAATAGCTCTTAAAGGTTTTGCACCAATTTGCAGTGGGCGTGGCGGTATTAATAGCTTCTTGATGATCGCAAACAAAAACTGCCTCTCTTGCCAAGGGTTACAGGAATAATTATTCTCATACCTGTGTTTCTCTCTGTTTATTCTCCCCTAATTTCCCTCATGTTTTTCCGTCTTCGCGCTTGGCCTTCATATTCGCAATTTATTGTGAAAAATGTTCATACCCAAAATTATATTTATGGAATTGAAATACCAGACCTCCAAAAATATAGAGCACGCCTCCTTACCCAAGTCAGGTGGTATTGCCCTCTGGGATCAAGAACGAGCACAAGGTTGAAAAATGCACCCCAAAAGGCGATTGAAGACCCATTGCTAACCAGCAGCCATTGCGGGCAAAAATTACCCATAGTACATTTCTTTGACGACTTTTGTGTTATCTGAAAGTACGTTTTGCTTAGTAACGATTTATCAGCGGTGAAAAAGGCCGTGTTTCTTTACCTCGTGGGCAGAATTAGTTTGTTTACTGCATCCATACCTCCATTGGCGCACAGTATAAATATTTCTAAAGACCTTGCTGCAGTGTTACGTTGTTATGTAGGTACACGAAGGCGGCTGGTTAGCAGTGGGTCTTTAAACGAAAAAAATAGCTGTATTTACAGAACTTTCTCGAGCTATTAGAGAAATTTCTGGATGATGGATGTCGATGTAATTAAGGTAATTTCCTCTTCTTCTCGGAGCCTTCATCTTGCCTCTTCCAGAAAACGAAGAAAACTAATCAATTTCAAGTTGCAGATTTGAAAAGCACGACGTTCTGATGCCCCCATGGGAAGAACATTTTTCACAAGTTTACTCTTCCATGTCGTACTACTCGTACAAGTTTACTCTTCCATGTCGTACTACTCGTACTCGTACTGAATCTAAACCTCCCTCATTTCCAATGTCCCGTGCGACCGTTCAGTACAAAATTGTCTCTCGATAACTCGAACATTTTATCTCGAATTAGTTTTCTTGGTCCTTTAATGGTTCGAGTTATCGGGAGTATATTGTGTGATTGCCAGTCGCTTGTTGGCGTCGCTGCTAGTGTAGCAGTGTAGCCAATCTAGCGTTCGCACTTGTGAATTCATGCACTTCATAAAATCCTTTCATTCTACCAATATGAATTTTCAAGTCATTCAGAAAAAAATGATAATATCTTGCCAAAATTCATGCAGCTTCAGAATTTACCTCACACTATACAGCAAACATTAGTTTTGCATTTATTCCCATTAAATACCCCCATGAAAAATAAACCATGATATTTAAACATTGCACTTTGTGTTTAGTTAAATTCAATTGATTCTATCACAAACGCCACAAAAATTTGTTTTGGATTCGAACGTCAAGCTTCTTCAGTTAAATTTTGGGACAGTGCAAAATATATTGCACATTTTTGCACTGTTCAAAGACGGGGCAAATATATTTTCTGGCCCCAGTCTCAACGGAGCATTGAGTTTTCTCCACTTTTATGGTCAATTCAACTGAGATTTAGAATTGAAGTACGCTGAAATTTCCTCAAAAATAATCGATCTAGCTTTTAAGGTAAATAACGTATGTATCAAAATTTAAAAATTATGAAAATAAAGGTAACACTTGAAAGTCATGTTGATGCACTATGTTTTGCAACATTTTATGACAACGGCCTTTTTATAATTTTTTTTTGTTTGCACCGACCATTTTGCACTGTCTTTAATCAATTTAGTTACAATATATGCTCCTTGATATATTTTGGTATTGACTTTGTTTTTTTGAAAACTCACTCGAATAAATTTATGGTATAAGCAAGCGAGATTTAAAAAAATATAACTCCTTTCATTTTTCAAACAGTAAATAAGACAATCAGTTTGTATGTGGCTGAAAGCTACAGTACTACGAAACACAAAATTCAAATTCAAATGATGAAAAATCTAATAAGTTGCAAGACAAAATGAATAAATAAATACTCAAACAATAACAGTACATGACACCTACAGTAAATAATTTTAAAGTTACAATAATGGATATTTTAAATAAATACTGGTAAAATAATACAACAATTTTTGAGGAATATTTCTCGTAACACTGGTATTTGAAATATCGAATAGCTTTTGACGCAATAATTCGAGATTTTACGACAGATAAAAACGACTTCAGCTAGCATCTTTTTAAATTCGTAATAATGAAATATTTGTAAACCCATTAACACCGGTGAGCAACTGTTGACATAATAAAATACGAAACAAGCAGGTGTGTTTTGTAAATGTTTATCAATGGCGGGCAAGAAGCAAACTGCAACGGGGGAAAACATCGAGAGAAAAGACAACATGGCAAGTAAGATAACTAACAAAAAGGTATTTCAAGGGCATTATTATCCAATCAAATTGCAGATGTTTGGCATCAAAAGAATAGTTTGTCTCTAATAGCAGATTAATTGCAGATGTTTCGAACTGCTTTGGAGACCATTCGTAATTAGTAAATGCTTTGTAGATAAGTTTTTATTTGAAATATACTCCATCTCTAGATATATGGCAAGTAGCTAACAAATGTGCATTTCGTTCTTATAAAGCTGCTTTGAAATGCGTATTTAAGGAGGAATGATATTTGTCATATACCTCGAGATTGTGTGTGTCATTACTTTGACTATGATCCAGGCCCAACCCCCTCCCCCGCAACCACACTACTCAATGTGCCTCCCCATGCTACTAAAACATCTTTCACAATATTTAACACCCACAAAGCTACTACATAGACGCTGTGCGGGATGGTTAAACAGTGAATGAAACCAATGTTATGCTTTATAAATGTAATTACCATCCACGAAACAGTTCTAATTGGCACAATATTTATGAAATATTTCTAACTGATTTTACATTGTTAAAGATATATGACAAATAAAAGATGCACATTTCGTTCTTAAAAAGTTGCGTTGAAATGTATATTTTAAGAAGGAATAATATTTGTCATATACCTCGAGATGGCGTGTGTGTCATTACCTCGAGATGGTGTGTGTCATTACCTCGAGATGGTGTGTGTGTCATTACCTGATCATTTCATCTTATTAATTCTAGATTATTAAAACATTTCCTATAATTTTAATTCATGTTTATCATTGACTCGCTATGCTCTTAAATACAATCTAATACATTTTCATCCGATATAACTGCATTGGCGGAGATGGAGTATCTAAACATGGTTTCTTACGCAAAGGCATGTACGAAAACGCCACGGGACTTTGAGTTCTGTTGGTCGTACACTCGAAGTCAACATTGAAGTCATCACCAAGGACTCCAGCGTAATCTAAAATGTCATAGCTACCTGTTTCTGATGCATAGTTATGATCGATCCCTCCATAACCAGCAAATGATAGTCGTTTACGGATGACATTTTCCCTGGTTCCTTGCCTTCTCGGTTGAAAAGCGCTTCGATAGCAATGATTTCTTGTGCTTTGATAGTTGAATCTCGTGTCATCTGTAGGAGCAGGATGATTGACGAGTGATCGATCACTGTAAAGTGGTCGACAATCTGTTACGATGGGGTGATTGGCAATCAAATAGTCCCGTGCAGAAGATTCTGATGAGTATGTACCAGAATCTTGTTGTGGCTGCTGCTGCTGGTAATGCTGTTGTGGGAATTGTTGTTGATGTTGCTGGTGATATTCTTGGTGGCAGTTAGAAATTAATGCTCCTTCGTGCTGCAAGAAAATAAGACGAAAGTAAAGTAAAGGTAAAAGAGGGGCTTTTAGCACAGAGCGCCAAAGAATCCCAGAAGTGACAAAGACTTTTGGAAAATTTTGGGAAACAGAAGAAAAACAGAAGAAAAACAATGCAGTTTGCAGTTGTTTCCAAAGGACTTCATCCATTTGAGCTCATTCAACCATTTAAAAATCAACAGAAAATTAAATGTTGTCAAAAGTTTGTGGATGGTCAAATTTTGAGGTGTAAAATCTTTTCAAAACAATTATTGGTTCCCTGAATCTTTTGTTTAGCACTTGAACGCTCACCTGTCTATGAAAAACTGTTTCTTGATTATCATGACTAAAATGCCATGGCTCCTTTTCAGCAAGGGGTTCGTTTACTTGAAAATCTAACTGAGGTACTTCGCACGCGGTTTGCATTTTATCAACAATCATTTCAAAAGATGGAGATTTGTGATGCATGACATCTAATCTGGTGGTAAAAGGAAAAATGTCAGTTTTAAAATTAAATAAAAAGTTGCAAATGTTTTACCAGTAGCAAATTCCTCAGTTTTTAATGATTAAAATTAATCTCCACTTTAGATAAACATATAATAAAACATATTATTAAATATCAATATATTTTGGATATTAACACGGTAAGTTAAATATTTTCTAACGAGGTTAGTTAACTAACTTTGTTGTTTCTTGTTCTCTGCCTTCTTGGGCTTCGTAATTTCCACCAGGCATGCAGTTATCTGTTGTTACGGTACAATTCTTGTTGTGTGGCAGCTTTCTGCTTACTGATTTGATTGGCTTTTCCAGCATCAAATCTTTCTGTTCAGTGCTGTCAATAATTTTATGATCAGCAATAATCTGAATGTAGGAGAAAACCAAATAATAGATGACACCGATCGCATTAAAAGACATGAATAAAGTCTAAAAGGTCTCAGTGTAGGAAAATACCGGGTGTGCCAAAAAACCCTTACACGGGTTTTGAAAATATCATGTAAAAATGTGAAATTTTTCGTAAACATATCTATTAAACAGCCTGATAACATACGAGTAATTTGTGACCTCGATTATAAAAAACGCAAATGTAGCGGCGATGATATTCCATTTATGTCTAAAAGTTCTTTGCAGAGAAAACAACAAGTTCTGCAATTGAGGCATTTTGGGCCTTACAATGAAAGTGTCATGAGTTTCGAGTCAGTCAATTTCACTCCTTTCAAATCTACAATTCAACAAGGGAAAACATTTCTCTAAATTTAAACAAAGCGAACTTTCTAGAATTCTCGTTTTTCTATAGAACTACAATTTTGAGCAAGAATTGTTCCTGTTCACTCAATAAGACATAAAAGAATAAAGGAATCA
>JAYJMH010079218.1:0-10306 GCA_036873815.1 Phacellophora camtschatica | reverse complement strand
CCCCCCCCCCCCCCCCCCCCCCCCCCCCCCCCCCCCCCCCCCCCCCCCCCCCCCCCCCCCCCCCCCCCCAAGAAGAAAAACCGATTTCCCAAAAAATTAATATTTTCTCTATCAACAAATTTTACGGAAAGAGATTTACAGAAAGTTTGAATGTGGGCAATTGAAAGAAAACCAGTTACTTTTACTCTACGAGACTGTAACATTTTTTAATACAGGATAGATGCATGGAACGAATATTTGAAAAAACAAAAATTAAATAAACGAGAAACAAATGAAATAGATATTCTCTGATGTTGCATTACATATTTCACTAGACGATGCTTACACGAAATTTCACATACATTTCCACTTTTTCAAATATTTCCAAGAACGTACAAATCTATGGTTGGGGTAACGGGAGATCAAAAAATAAATAAAAAATAAATGAGAAACAGCTGAAATAAAAATAATGAAAGTTAAATAAACGACAAACAATGCAAGAACAGAAAATAGATAAAAAACAAACCAATGAAACAATGGTCAAGAGGAGAGGAGGGAGGGGGAGGGGGGCTAACAAGAAAAACGTTAATTGAATATCTACATAATATTTAAATGGACAAAAACAAGTAAACGTTGAAGGCATGAAACAAAATTTATAACTTTGAGAAAATGAATCATATTTCAAAGAGCGAAATAATTTTTATTTCCAAGAACAAAAAAATAAACATGAAAAAAATTAAGCAATCGTCATGGGGTAACAAGAAAAGAACGAACAAATAAACGAGGGCGGGGGTTAAGAAGAACATGCCAAATTGCGAATAAAAATCTATATTGTGCCTATCAAGAAATTTTACAGAAAGAAATTTACGCGAAAGTTGCAATGTGGAAAAATGAAAGATAGCCAATGAATAACCTTTACTCTACGAGATTGCAACATTTTCTCATACATTTTATTTTCAAACACGAAAAATAAAATAAACGAAAAACATTTTAATTTGACAGCGTGTGATGTTGTATTACATATTCCCTTTTTAATATCCGGAGTATCACGTTTATTTCTCTTAAAATACGGTTTCGCTGAAAAAGCCAACATCCGATAATTCGCTCAAAATGTCAAAAAAATCCGAAAATACAACCAAAATATTTGCAAAATCCTACCTTCGTAAAACCCCTAACCCCGGCACCCTCAAGCAAGCGCAGCGCTGGAGTTGAGGCCTGCCGCAGGCAGGCCGAACCGTAAGTTACTTTCTGTTACTCTAAATACAAACGATTGGGTCACAAAATTATTTCAAGCAGTTAGCATGGGCTCTGCAATGTTTTTCAGAATTAATTTCTAAGAACAGATTTCTAAAAAATCAACCACTGTCACTTTCATTGGTGCATTTTCCTTCAATTTTTCACAAAAATCTTTGCCGTAGGAAAAAAGTTCTTACTCAAATAAACAATTTTAAAATTTGCTCTATATGAGGTTTGATTCAAGTTCTTTTGACATGTCTATTTCAATGCAATCACACAAACTTTAAATAGATTTACTACGAATGGATAGAAGTTGTCTGCATTTTCATGGTTACCCTGAATTATGATACCCTGAAGCATAATGTTAACAAACTTTTTAAATCGTCTTTTTATGATAGTATTGTTTTCGTGCTGAACATTTGTGTTATGTGAGTGTTATGTGAGTCGTTAATAGCAACATTTTATAACCATGATATTTGTAAAAAAAACCAGGGGCTATGAAATTTTTTTCACAAAAGATTATGGGTTACAATTTGTTTTTGTTTCTTCTCATTGGGCTTCTAAAATTTTTTGTAAAATCAGAAACCCCTTCGAGCCCCCTCTGTCGTAAACAATTTTAAGATTTGAATATGAATCTCGCGCATGAATATGAATCTTGGATGTTGATGATTTTAAAACCAAGCAGTTTTAATTTTGAAAAGGTCAAAGACAAAAGATCAAGGAAAAGAGAGCGATCAATCCAGATTTCTATTTTGTTTTCTGTCTGTGTGTCATACATGAAGCGAAGTCACATTGGTCCCTGTTCTCGGGTCTGTTCTCTGCAACAGAGCAGAGCCCTGACAAGTACAACAGCAAGCAGACCTGAAAGAAGTAAGAAAGTAAATTTTTAATAAAGTTATTTTATTAGCACTCATTTCATTTTGATATTATTAGTAACAAAATAGGAACAAACCCAAACTTTGCAAAAATGAATTGGTATGTAATGAGAGTAGTCTAGTCTATATATTTAATTTATACATATATTATTTACAATATGTATAACCTATAACAATGTGCCCTCCCGGTTATCACCATAATGGCTTTATGAAACTCCTGGACTTGGGCACAGGATGCACGGTTCCACAATGAGGGGAGGGCTTCATCGTGGAGTCACCAGAGTGCTCGAACCGGCGTGGAGTTACGATTTTTAATTGTTCTTGCATTGTCTTGGCGTAAATATTCGGCGTGGACTGTACACGGAATCCACTCTGGGGAATGGTGAAGGGTTAAGATGATTATGGCAACCATGAAAGCAGTAATTGCCCACAATCCTCGCCATAAGGGTTGAGACAAAAAGTTTTAATGGGTGCATGCCTGAAATAGTGTCCCCCCTTCCCCCAGTTTCAATGTTGTTGGGCAAGATCTCACAGAATTTGACTTGCCAATGAGCGTGGACATCTGAAAAAACAACATTGAGATGGGGGGAGGGGTTTTGCTTCTTAAATTTTTTAGAATATTAGGTATTTGAGGAAAATTGACAGGAATTTGTCTGCAATCTCATAACCATTTGGCTAGGATTGGAGCATGTTTTGTGTGTATTTTTCTGCCCCTTCTGTGTGTTTTGCTGCTGCCAAAACTACTCCTCTGTGAGTTTTTACTTTATCTGTAAAAAGTTTATCCAGCCCTCTTCTTGGCAAAGATCCTCTTTATATTTCAAATAAAATCTTCAAACCAGAAAACATAGTGACTGATTGATGATGTGGCAATTCAAAATAATGTAAATGAGTAGGGAGATCAATGGTAGTAAGGAATGAGTTGTTGACAAAACATGTGAAAGATAACGTGCCCAGCATGTACACTGGCCTTTTTTACCACTGGCACATTTTTTTCCTCCGGCTGCAACCTTTTTACATTGAAATTGGTGAGTGAGTGAGCGTTTAAGTTATCGTATTTAACGTGCCTAGCCCACGAAAGTCTCGAGATGACTTGTTTCCAGCAGGGGACATGGGTTATACATAACCTTTCAGTTTTAAGCACATACACTTGCCATTCTTGCAAGGTATGGGTTTCTGTGCTTGGCGCAAGGGGCCCATCAGGGCGGCCCCGGTCCTTCCTCTTGATGTGATTCCTTTTGCCTTTGCCTGGAATTACAGAAAGTTAGCAGCTCTCCTCACACTTTCGCAGCAAGTATGACCTTGGTGGGATTCGAACCCACGGCCTTGCGGTTATGACAGTTGAGTCCAGCGCCTTAACCACTAGGCCATGACAGAAAATGTTGAGTTATTCAACAAATTAAATTTTAGGGAACTAAAAGTTTGTAATAATCATCCTCGTGGGGGTTCTGGGGGTATTTTCCAGCTAAAACATTGGCAGAATTCATACCAAACAAATCTCTTGATTTCTTGATTTCTTCTTCCACCACAATAGGTTTGGTTGCTTTCTCTTTATCTGCGTGATCTGTTCTTTCCAAGCTTTCCATGATCAATTTAGCCAAACCCTGCCCGTGCTTCCACCAGGCATACATGTGCTTTGACAACACAGATTTTGTACTCTTTTACTCGTGTAACAGTTCGTTTGCTGGTTGTTTATAGGCTATTCGGCCTGCGAAGTTTATTTGCAAATGGTACGGTGTTGTGTAACGTTACAATTATAGTCAACATTAGCCTTTTCCCGAGAAAAAGTAAATAAAGCTGTGCAATTTTACAACAAGGATAACCTATTAAGTGCTTCGTTTACAAATGTTATTCTAGAGGCTGATTGCATGGGTGGGCTTATCCATTTATGGCTCCATTCTGGTTTTGATTGATTGAAGGGTTTGGCCAAAGTTAATGAGGAACTTTGGCCAAACCCTATAGAAAATATTTTATATAAACTCAGGGTGCGGATGATGAAGGCTAAAATTATTGATGGAGCGCGAAGCCGAGGGCAAAATAGGGCTGGAGCACTATAACCCCTGAACGGGCCCTAGTATAACATCTAATTGTGTCTAATCATGTCTAATTTTTTTTTCAAATTGTTATTATCTTAGGAAGAGTATGCAAATTATTAGTGCTGCAAGACACATCAATGTATAACTTCTTGCCTTGCACAAAACACGAAGGCGTTAGAACTTCATCCTCTAAATCCCAATACTGGCATGTAAGAAGCTTTGAATTCAGATTGCTTTCAACTTTTGTCAATACACTACACAATTCATCAGATATAATGTTGGCATTTTCTAAAACTTTTCCGAAACACCTCTTAATACTCCCAACCATGTGCTCAAAATTCCCACCCACCCTGCTACGGTGGTCGTTCTAGGTTAACATTCCAAGTAATACGTTCCAAAAATTACTTGATTTGGCCTATGATGAGATCCTGATGGTGATGATGAGGTCCAGTGATGATAATCAGGTCCAGTGGTGCTAGGGTATAGGGGCAAGAAGCAAAGCCCCCTGGAACGATTCTAAGAGGGTTCCAAAAGAGCCATACGTCGTTTTTTTTAATTAGGCTTTAAAATTAATAATTAGAAAGATTTGAGATATTAGAAAACAACCTAAAATTTGCAGGAAAGAATACGAAGCAATATCAATGCAGAATTTTTATACAATCAAGATGCATTTTTTGTTTGAATCAAATTATAAATCAAAATATGACGTCTCACAGTCACACATCTACTCACCTAAAACTCTGAAACCTACTAATTCAAAATGAATCAATCACAAAGTAATTTTAATCAAAATAAAGGTTTAACAGTAACCCATCAAGATCTCAGAAAAAACTACTTTATTAATTAGTAAATACTACTTTATTAAATACGCGTTACAACGCTCATAAACTGATCATTTAGTCTTGATGTAAGGTTTCCGAACGTATTTGACGAATGCCAATTTAGTTGGTCTTTTAGGCTGTCTACCAAAAGATACCTAAAGCAATGTTACCAATCAATGTTACAAAAAATCCATGAGTAAATGCCAAAAATGAACAATAGCACATCATTACATACAGAGATTAAGGCGTACTAAATCGCAGACATTTTCCAAACAATAAGAACAATCTTTATTAGAAACACCAAGCTGAGATTTGGGTCAAATGTTTTTGGTATCTCAGAAATTACTTACTTCAAGTACAATAAAGTATGTAGGCGATGAGCACCAAAGGGCTAAAAACACGCAGATTTCGTATTTAATTTGTTAATTTGTTAATTTGTTAATTTGTTAATTTGTTAATTTGTTAATTTGTTAATTTGTTAAAATTAGAATTAAACTAAAAAGAAAATAAAAGTTAAGGATAATTTGATATGCCAGAAAAGACAACTTTAAAACTTAAAATTAATTCGACTTCATTCCCTTTTAAATGAAATATCTCACCACTTGCTGCTGCCGTTGTGAAATCAATTTTTCTCTCTTTTTGTTGTCTTGTCTTGCTTGTCTTGATGTCCTTTCTTTGTAAGTTCACGTTCAGCAGCTAGACACACACAAACTGACGAACAAACTCGCTTTGGGATAGGCCATTTGTTTTGGGATAGGCCTTTTGTCTCCAAAGTATTGCATTTTGTGAAGAGAAATTCTTTCATATCAATGTGCTGAATTTTTCGTATTCCAAAAATTTATAATGAAACTCAAGGATCTGGCAGTTCCTTAAAGCACACGAACAGTATCCGGTCAAGTCTTCATAAATTCCGTAAGTATCTACGTTACATACGCTCGACCCAGATCTTTATAAGCGGCGCGATTTTTTTAAGAAATAGTGAAAATTTGCCACTTTCAAATGCTTATTTTGGCACAGAAATGAGCTCAAAAAGAATTTAAACTGCCCTAATCTTATAAGCACCATGAAAACTGTAATTTTAAGAAATAGGAAAAATGCGTGTTACTAGCCCTTTGAAGCCTGAAACACACTTCAAACATTTTTTGAGAAGGGTGGAGAGGGGGTTAGAAAGTTTGTAAAAATCAGTATAGAGATAAGAACAAATCCAGGCTGAAACTGAAGCTAGGTGCTATAAAAATGCATTTATAACGTATATATGCAAAAATTTAATTTGCTTTTGTGCGCTAAATTCTTTGATTTCATGATAAGCCTGCCCAAATTACATAGCCTGCAGAGTATTTCTCCAATAGTTCTGATTGAAAAAATATGATAACCTTTTTCACTAAACCATTTTTTCACATCGTTTTATTTGTTGTCGGATTTGTTATGAAAATTAAGACTGTTTATTGCTGTGAATTCTCTTTCTGCAAGCATGTAGTATATTCTCTGCGTAGACTTTGAAAGCTACAACGTTTGACAATTTATTTACTTTTTAACAGATCAAATGATCGTGGTTTTTAAGAACAGTGGCAGACATCTTACACCAGTAACAAAATACACATCATATGTCAAAGTCATGTAATGACAGAGGGGGAATTAGTAAGCAACATACAACGTTTTAGCCAAAATTGCTCTGTTTGGGATGACAGAAGTGTATTAGTTTTATCTGGCATATTGCAGGTGAGATACGGCTATAACACATAAATGTTTATTAATACCACAATTGCAGCAAGACGAAAAAGGCAACTTTTTGTTTTGTCGACGAATGAAAGTATATTGTTACTGAATAGAACAAAAGTTGCTAGTTGGAACTTGAGAAAAATCAACAAGAAAGTACCATTCTCCAACTATTTTGCGCTGACAACATAGACAAGTTGAATCAAGGTTGTTTAAAAACTTAGTTTACAAAATATAATTGAAGATCAATGCTTTGTGCAGCAAGCAAATGCTTCTTATTTTATTGCCTTGTCAAAGAGACTCATAAACTCTCATATGCCATAATGAGAATTTGTGACATATTTATATTGTTTGTAAGGTTTATTACTTCGGAAATGTTGCAAAATTGCTAATGAAAAGAGAGACTATTTGATTAAGTTTTTCTGCGTTGTGCCTCAAAAAGATTGTAACATGTTTGATAGAGTCTCGTAACAATGATTTTCGCTTCAAACATTTGATATCATATGATCGAGTAACTAGCAATGTTGAAAAATGAACCTATAAATTTACTATAATGTGATGCCTTTCTATTGAACATGATGCCTTGCTTTTTGAGTTATTCATCTTCAAACACATGATTTCCAATCATAACGAAGTCAGAGCCTTTGACTAAAACTACCACGTTGGAACACATTCAAATTTGAAAATTTGAATAAAAAACGAGGTTGCAAAATAATATTGTACATGTATATCATTTAACAGTTGAACCATCGCAGGAGTCTTCACAATCTCTACCAATATTTTGAAAGAGTTATATATTTTCCATTGACTTGATGCCAACGGGAACACTTTTACCCATGCAAATATTGCTAAATTAATTTTTTAATGTAATTTTTTTTCTATTCAAATTTGAGAGCAAGGACGAGGTTTATTTATTAAACTTACACCAGGTGTTGTCCAGATCGTTTCGTTGGAGACTCCAGTTTAAAAGTGATATCGAGCTTAGGATTTTGAGAAGAATATCTCAGCACTTCGAGCAGCCATTTTGCCTAGTAAGGTTACAAATTTTCGGTTAGATATTAAAAATATAGGTATCCGTAAATTTTTTTAAACATGTTACTTTCTTTTTGGGCACATTATGACTATCACGGCAAAGATTTTATTAGTGTTTGAATACCCATTCTTTGCTAGTTGAAAAATTTTATTAAATTTTACTGGACCGTATTTCCACCCACTTCCAGTCATGAGATCAAATTCTTCTTAGTTTCAGTCTCAAAATATAAACAAATGAACACGCCCCTAAGAAACCATACTCAAACTTTAATTTTCAAAATTTTATTTACAATTTCTTTGTGAGATAATGAATGCATTTACAAAAAGAACACCAATGCGATATAAGAAGTATTAAAAAAATATTTAAATACTGAAGAACACGTCAACCGACGGACACATGGAAAATTTGTGTTCTTTTGGACGTAAATATTGATTGATATATTAAATGAAAATTTAAACCTTGCCTTGCCCCGTCACAAACGCAAAATTTGTTTTTAAAATCAGGCTAATACCTCTTCAATTAAACAAGCATAGAAATCTATAATTGGCAAGAAGGCATTGGGGGAAATAAATTTCCCTAAACTACAAGTTGATAAACTTAATGAAATTCTGCTAAATATTTTTCCAATTTATTACAAATAAAGTAACTACAATAGGGCCTCGCCCAGAACCTTGGATAACACGGAAAAATAAACATGTTGCCCAGAAAAATAATAAGGCATACAAAACTTTCGTTAGAAATGGACGACCAAATGAGAGACTGGACAGTATGAATAATATGATATGACAGGGTAAAAAACTTATTTAAGACGCTAAACAGAAATATTAAAGAAGTATTTAATGCATTACAATGCACTACTATTGATGTTGGCAGTACGATTCCTTGTGGAATGCATGTCGGTGTTCCCTTTCTAAACGATTTCCATATTTCCGATTAAAAAGCTATAAACATAACCCGGTTTCTGAATTCAAGTAAAGCCCATGTTTGGGATGACATTTCAATACGAATGATAACGATGTATGGCGATTAACTGCTCTTCTGTAACGTGTTCTGGGTTCTTGCTTACGGTGAGAGGCTAATACTATAAACCATGTAAATTTGCTTTCCCAAGCCCAGGCCAAAGACCTAGCCCTGTTGTAGAAATATACAATAGAATATTGTTATAACGTCTTGCTTTCTATTACAAATCTAGGAACTCTAACTTCAATCATGAAATCATACACATCTTATAATCTAAGCATAGCAGGACAATGTCGGTCACACATATACATAAAGATACATCAACATAAACGACGTTGCTGGAGCATAGAGGAAAACTGTTTTGTTATGCGCGCGCAAGTTCATTGATCAGGTTTTGAAATCGAGGTTCATGTGTAGCATATTTGAAAAATGCCGCGAAGCAATAAATATTGGAATTGCTCCCTACGATAACTACCAGTGTCAGCGAGGTTTGCTCCGTTGTTTAATGTTTGAAGGTTACAAACAATAAATAAAAGCAATATGGCTGAAGTTACAACGGACACAATATAATTTAATTTAGAATTAAAAGAATTAAATATAAAAAATATAAAAAATTATAAATATAAACAAGTGAATATTTTCTTCCTACCAACGCATCCAATTTTTCCCGACATAACTGATGCGAAATGCGAACAGAATAATAAATTTTCTATAAATTTAAAAAGTTTCGCGATGAAGCTGCGTACGAATTTTGAGAAATTTGACCATTTTCTGTCAACAATTTTTCAGCAAAATTTTAGTAAATGTCGAAAGATATTCACCACAAAAGTGATATAAGCTTTGGAACTAAACAAAGCAAGTACGGGGGTAACTGGAATTCTGAAAATCTCAAACATCGTCGTTCTTAACAGAAATCTTGGATACGAGAAAATAATTACTTTGGCACATGCAAATGGCCTAAAAAAAAATCAAGTTTGCCTACCAGTACTGGGAGTGAAAATTGGAGTATCATCCTAATTTTTCCGGCGTATCCTACTGTTATATTTACTTTGCTCAGATGTTGTAGAATATCTTCTGGAAAAATCTTAATGAGGCTGCGTCTAGTTTTGGAGAAATATTTTGACGAATAAATACTTCGGTTTCGTAATTTTTTCTGGTCATGGCAGCGAAAACAATTCAATTTTTTGAAGTAATTCCAACATGTTGACAACATTGAGTTTTAGTGCAAGTAATGCTTGATATCACAGGTGTGCAGCCAACCAGGCTTGCAAGACAAAAGAGCGACTCCCAAGGGTGCAAGAGGCGTTCGAAATTCATTGACCTTCTTCCTGGCAAAATTCCAAATTTTTGAAATCAACATAGATGCTCAGGCGCAAAGGGCTCTTTGGTCAGCAGGGCAAACATTTTTCTCTATGCTATAAAATTCAGTAACAAAAGTCATGGAATGCTCAGGGGAAAGCTTCTGCAAGTTGCCTTAGGTTCATTGATTTGTATTCCAAAAAGACCATTGATGAAACATCGACCAGGCATGTCCGGACCGGACTAGATCGGACATGTTTTTAAAATGAAGTTCTACAATAAAATGCAGCTGATTTACCAATCGGCATTTTGACACGATAACTTTTTCATAGAAGCTAAAATAATATTGAGAAA
>JAYJMH010079207.1:0-10307 GCA_036873815.1 Phacellophora camtschatica | reverse complement strand
ATGTATATTTGTGTATATATTGTTAGCTATAGTAGTTAATCGAATTAAAATAAATTTACAAAAAAACAAACACGCCTATTAGGTAAATATTAGAACCAATCGCGTTCCGCGGAAAACATATGGCAAATTTTTTATATAAAAATACTTTAAACTGAGTACACGCTTTTTATGAGAAACCTGGCTGAGGCTCCACTAGTAAAGTTTCTTAATTTTGGACCTATTTTCACCAATTTTCACTAGTAAAAGTTTCTTAATTTTATGTAAAAATTCTTTTTTTCAACAAAAACATCAGAAAAACTTGGTATTATAAAAAAGTTTCAATTTTTCATGCACTGGTAAAAGTTTTTTAAATTTTCCTGGGTTTCCCTCAGTGAGTATGTTATAAAACGTTTACTGTATCACAGTGGCAAATAGTGCCGGTAATTAAATATTTTCAGGGGGTAGGAGGAGAAACTGGGATCTACAAAAATTTTAGCATAACAAAGTTGGGTCTTTGGAAAAACTGTTACTGACCGGGGGCCATTAGCTTATTTTGCAGATGAAAAGGGATCTTGTAAAACTAATTTCTCCTTCATCATCCTTCGTCATATTTAATGACAGGTGTCTTACACACTTGAGAGGAAAAGTATATGTAATTTGATACACATAACATTTTCTACCCTGGGTACCGTCTAATGGCACCCAGGGTAAACATTTTTCTCCCACACAGAATTTGGTCATGAAATCTAGCTCAATAAATGTGACAATCGCCATAAAAATTTAGCTAACGCAATTTAAAAGTACGTGATTTGAATTTATTTGTTTTAAAATACCTTCTCAATAAACAGAAAACTTTTCTAACTTTGTTTCCCTAAAACAGCAGTGAGCCATTGACACCCCACAGACAAGGTCAATAGAATAGGACCAAAGCTCTAAAAAGAAAGATTGCAAGATACCAGACTTAGCTCCAGGGCTGTTATAAGTTCATATATGGCTCCAATAAAATGTTAAAAACAGATCTTCGTTGTTTTTCATTGTTGTGCAAGCAAACAGCTACAATAGAAATTAAAAATTATTTTGAGCCCCAAAAATTTGTTCCGCGTACACCCAGTTTCCTTGCAACGCTTCTGGTTCGCTTCGTTTTACACAATACTGGGTCTCCTGAGAAAACTCGAATTAAAATGGCAAAAAATTGATAAGCGGCATTCTCATTCGGCTGCTCATTAAAATGCAATAAAATTTAACAAGGAATACTTTCAAAAACACCAAAGACCGCAAGGAAAAATTAAATCCCGGGTGACCAAAAAAACCAATCTCCGTTTGCAGGAGGGGGTGTTTGGGGGGGTCTAGAATCCGTAAAATCTGTGAGATTTCAAGTTAATTTGAAGAAACACCTTTTATTTCCAGTCCATTTGTTTAAACATTTTTTGGGTCACTCGGTACTTGATGGATGCTAAAATCAAGTGAAATAAGATAAAATTGCAATGAACGGAAAAAACCTCAAGATCACCATGTAAATTATTGTTCGTAATGTATTATTCGTAATGTATATTTGCTACAAAAATGATTTATTTCAAAGAAAATCAAACCCCCTTTAAATATTGTACAATACTTACTACAAATACTTGTTATTATTGATTATTAGCATTATTATTATTACATACAAGTCCAATAAAGCTCAAAAAGTCTTTGGTGTGTATAGTATTTTCTTTCATTACCATCCTAAGCTCTTTTTAAAAACAGTTTTTTTCAAGTGGGCGCTTGTTAGATACATAGGCTTAGACAAGAGGTCTTGCTTCCCTGCATTATTTGACAGATTTGCTTCGGTCAATCCAGACTCACAATCTGACGTAATCGATAACTGGACTGAAGATACCTAACTGGACTACCTGTAACTACGTTTTTTTAGGAATTATTTGGCTCAAAAATGTTGTTTTGTGAATATATATACGATTGTGAGTCCTTATTGACCAAAGTGATAGTCTCCAAGTGAACAAGAGCACTCGTGTAATAAGCTTGAACACAAAATATTTTTTCTAGCATAAAACGAACATAGAAATATGTTCATTGAAATTTAATCTGGCCCGGGCAGCAAAGTGGCGGTCGCAACCCGTGCCCTCTTGAAGTAACAAGTATATTACGGGCCCCTTTTGTAAAGATTCCAGGCATTTTTGGCTTGCTAGCTATACCCTGAACCGGGCCACCCTGCAATTTTGATGCCAGAACGTCCCTGTTAATCAAAATACGTTCTGTGCTGCAAAACAAAGTTTTTAAAATTTAACTATTTTTACATGAGTGGTGTTCATTAGAATATAATTTATTTCTATGGGCGCTAATTAGAGAAAATAAAGTAAATGTGCTTATTGACATACAGAATATGCGATAAAACACGATATGATTTCAAACAACGTTACAAGAATCTGCTGTCTAAAACAAGTTTCCGTATCACAAAAGCAGTAAATGCATTCAGTAACTTTGTTATTAAAAATTACATTCAAGACCTTATATCATGTAAACGACTTTCTTTACGCTCGTCATGTCATTTTAATCCTATTCATAATTTTACAGCAGAAGGCAAATACCACCCTCGAGGAAAGCATCGCTGTACATACTGTGGGATTTTAAACAAAACAAAATATCTATTATATTTTGGCAAATTCATTGCCATTTGTTGCAATTAACATAAACACACATGAATGAAAACTTACAATAGTAAAGTTGCTTTACCTCACAAATTTGGGAAAAATAGTTTGTTGCTCGACACACAGGATAAACTAAAATTGCCAACGCTCAACGTCAGTAGAAGAAAAACTAATCATAAAAAGTGCCAAACTACACAATTTGTTGTTGTTACGCAAGGAGAAAATTTCAAAAGAACCAAACGCTAAAAGCGATTAAAGTATAGGTTGCATCCAAGAACATTCTATTTATGAAACATCAACGAATCTACAAGTATTGTTGTGCAAGTCTCTTTTTCGTTCTTAAACTAATTTTCCATCAGCAAAACAGAACGTGGAACGAGCAAAACAGAGCAAAATAGAAAATTGTGTGAAAAATGTGTGAAAATTCTACATTAATTGCAGATATCTCAATCAATAGATTGACTAGCAGATATACTAATTAGATCGACTAAAGACTAGATACTTCAAGAACACGGACAGACATGCATAAAAACAACACAGTGTTCCCAAAATGGATGAGGGATAATTTGAACTTTGAAGATAAATATACCGAGTGAGCAGGCAGCAAAAATTATAAATAATGTATATTCGATCAAGTTCACGTTCAATAAGTAACTACAAACAAATTTCGGAGCATTTTGAATTACATTTTCGTTGCAAGACTCGGGGACACCCGGTATATCCCAGTCAACAGATTTATTTAAAATGTATGAGTAAAGATAAAATGTTGAAAACGTCATGTCAGAAAGAAGTAATCAAATTAATAGAAAATAAAGCATGAAACTTTATTGTGAATATTTAAATAAGGCTGGGAAAATGGGATTTAAGACTCCCATTTTTGGGCCCCTTTAATTCTAGATTTATGAGAAAAAATCCCGGCGCGTTCTCTTCCATTCACCTTCATCTTAGATGTGAGTTGCCAGAATCTCCGAGAAAAGGATATAACACAACACTGTCTATGACAAAGTTTCAAAGGTATCTAGGACAAAGTTTCTTGAAAACAGGGGTAAATATTCTTCACAATTCGGCAGGAAATGACGTGTGGAAAAATATATTTGGCATTTAGTACATGTTGTGTTTTGAGTCTGGGGAAGAAGTTAAAAATTTCAAGGGGAAAAATTCAAGATATTTGGCATTTGGTAAATGTTCTGCTTTGAGTCTGGGGAAAAGGTTCAAAATTACATGGGGAAAAAATTCAAAATTCCGAAAAGAATATCGACCCCTGCTCGAAGAAATATTATCTATTCCCTATATTTTACTAAAACATTTCTGAAAAGGGTGAAAATTTTGGCAAATCTGACATAGAATAATGTGCATGTACACAATTTATAAAAGTTTACAAATCTTTTACAATGTTCGGTTCGGTGTTAAATTTACTAAACAATGCAAAGTATGTGAGAACAGCATCAGAAAGAATGAGAGGTTAGGGAGGCACATCTTTTTAGCTTTAAAGATGCTAGAAACAAATTTACGTATTGTCCCAGATGATAGAAAGCGAGGGTAAGGCGTGTTGGCAAGCGCACAAGCGTCTCTCAAGAGAATAAACAGTAGGTAGATAAGGTCAAAACTCGTCCAGGATAATCACACGTTTGATAGTGAATTTAGTGTTGGAAGTTAGCCCCTACCCAATCCTGTTTAAAGAATTTTACATGGAAAACGAAAAGTATATGCAGTGCACCCGACACATTCACTAGTCTGACATTGCTTTGCTTACAGTGTTTATTAGAGCTTAAGTAAATTTTGTAGTTAATAAGTAAAAAAATGGTGTTGGTTTCTGGGTCAGATATTAAGAAACTCACATGGTTTCTATTAGAAGTGAACTCATTGGGGCCACGATAAAAAGTATATGAAATCGTCTTGAAGTTTTCTATTCAAAAGGTTTTCAAATAGCAGACAGAAAGGATACCTGAAAAATAACATGCTAAGAGCTGAAAACAAAGTCGTTTGCAGATCAAAATTATATTGATACATTACAAATAATCTTCGTCATTCACGGTACTTTTAGGTTTGTAACACTCTTCGAGATCAACTTGCCTTGATAACATACTTGGTTCGTTTAAATTTAGCAAGGCTTTTTCGAGTTGCAATTTTGAGTAGGCATTTTTAAACTGCTCAGTTTCCAGAATCTGTTCTTGCAATCCTTGTTCTTCGAATAGCCTCCGACAGGACTGCGGGAAATAAAAAAAAGCTATGAAATCAACACCACTAACCCGCAGTGACACGCGTTTTTTCGAGTGTGCCAGCAAACACATTTCATTTTAAACATAGTCATAAAGAGAGACTATGTTCTGATACGTTGTGTGCCAAAACCAATTTATTGAATGCCTAAACCTAAAAAAGACACATTTATTTTAATAAGAAACTTAGAAAGCGCTTCAGTACCAAAAGTTTCTTCATTTTCCAAAACATTTTAGCATTGAAAGTTTCTTAAAAGTTTCATAGTTTTCCTGGGCAGCAAAAGGGTAATCATGATAGCAGAAATACACTTTCGTTTTTTAAACTCAGGAAACGACCTGTGGCACGTCCATGTGTAGCTACTGGCTGAGTACTGAAAGGTTCAGAATCAGAATAATTTTGTTTCTTTCAAGTGGAAAGACCTTTTATCTTGCAATATAAACCGGAGAAAACAAGCGCTTTCCTGAGCTCTGTCTTACAGCAATGAAAAATACTCACTTCAATGATGGATGACATCGTTTCAAATTGTTTCATATGCAATGCTACCTCTTGTCTCTCCACCAACCAATCACACCACATTTGGCAATGCTTATCCCAAATTGCCTTAAACAAAAAAACTCCAGTTTATTAAAAAATTGCAATTTTTTCTAGAAAATTCACAGGACGAGAAAAATGTTCTGCTGCATCAACATAGAAAATAGCATACCGGGTGTCCTAAAAAATGTAACAGCTATGATCAAGGCTTGCGCGGCGAGTTTAACTCAAATTAACCTCTGGTTTTGAGTGGGAGGCAAATTTGAACTATAAATGTTACTATCTCAATTCTCAATATCAACGATCAATATCAACAAACTAGATTTTTATTTTTATGTTGACGGATTTGAGCGATATACTTAGCACTAGCCTTAATCAAGCCTGTTACCATATTTTTAGGACACCCGGTAGATTAATATTTGATATTATGGAAAGAGGGGCTCTGGCTTTCATTTTGACATAATTTCGAACTTTCGACTTCCATGGTGACTACGCTATTCAAAGGTGGACCAAGCCATTTAGGAGTGGGTGGAGTCCAAATAATACGCTTGCAAAATATTTCAGACCACAATGTCTTTCTGCCGGAAATTTCTTTCTAAACAAGGGGGGGGGGGGGGGTGTCCGAAAAATTCCCAAATTTGGAACAAACTAGAAATAAAGATTTTAAAAGTCAATGGGAGTTAAAATAATTTAGTTTCTGCACCCAGCGAGCAGACTGACCCTCTTCATTCCAGAATTTTGAACTTTCTTTGTTTGGCTCACCTTAAAAACATATAAGAACCTTGGTTCTTATATACAAGGTTTTACTGTGTGTAACGCCTTAATTGCTCACTGTTACACTTTCGTCAACATTATTAATGAAACAGCGAAACATGCTTTAGGAAACCTAGTAGTTTGAACCTAGTAGTAGAAAACTTATTGAAAAATATCTGAGCAAATAAAGTGCGGTAATGGAAAATGAAATAGTAGCGGATAATTGAAATCAAATGACTCTGACATTGCAACTAACGAACTGTGACTAAAATTTTCAAAAAGTGAATATATATTCTATGAAGAATTTATGTATATACTAATTGAAAAATTGTGCGTAAAAGCATTTTAAAAATATAATAATTTGACCCTAATGCCAAATGAAAAAGGGATTATAGAAAAGCTATGAAAGTCAACAGATTTTCAAATGTAATCAAATATTGAACGAGATCTTCTCGCTGGAGTTTTGGCAATATCACGACTGTTTGGGTAGGACAAACAAAGGTTCTATCGCATAATGTTCATCAACAAAACTGGGCGGTTTGATCAAGATTATTTTAAACATTGATATATATACAACGCAACCACAAAAAGTCATTTTTTGTAATGCTCTTTAGTTTTACCGTTTCTGTGTAATGGCTACAGGGTAGTCATAGTTTTTTGCTCACAGTGGTATCGTTCCGGTAGTATCGTATAGTATTTTTTAAGTAATGTCATCAGAGCTTGTATTATAACTTTTTGATAGAATGATTAATGCAACTGTCGACAAAATATCGAAAAAATAAAAACTCCGGTGATAGGTATGAATTTTACGAAGTAACCAAAAAATGTAGCCAGTAAAAAGTTTAGTCTAATCAAACTTTTGCTGTCTTTACTCTAGTCAAGTTTTTAGCTTATTTGATAATAAGCACCTTTCGAAAATGATATCAGAAAGTTCCCCACCAAAAAAGATAAACTGTGCGATAGTTTGCAAGTACCTTCCAAAGCAAGTCAAAATGCTACGTTAAATTTTAGTTCAGACTTGGAAATACACTCGACACAAGTGCGACGCATAAATTACGCCTAAAAAACCGCATTTATATTCACCTTTAACAAAAAACAGAAACCTGAGCTTAAAGCTAAGCGTCTTTACATTAAATCGTGCATATTCAAAGTTGCTTTAAAAATATCTGTAAACACACACTTACCTTTACCAAGAACCGTAGAAGCCTCATTTCTTTCACAAACGTTCGAAAATTTCCCAAATTCGATAATATGAAGCTAATAAATTTATCAGCAATATCTTCGTTAGTTTGCTAAAAAGAAATAGTAAGCAGAAATTACATTATAAATTTTTAAAAATTTGAGAAAAGTGTCACGCGTATTGACAATATTATTCAGATCTCTATCAATTTAATTGTTATTTTTAATTTAACCCTTTTCGGTAGGTAAATCCAGACATAATTTCTATGTTTTAAATATTTCTAGGATAAGTTTATCATTTAATTTTGTTGGTGCTATGATGGAATTGTCTGTCAATTGAAATATACACGTTTCGTTTTTAAAGAAACCTGACTAAAGCTCCATTAGTTAAAGTTTCTTAATTTCGGACAATTTCTCAACAATTTTCATTAGTAAAAGTTTCTTAAAAGTTTCTTAATTGTACAAACAAAATTCAACAAAAACATTAAACAAACTGGGTATGTATTGATAATAAAATATAAAGTTATAAAAAGTTACATGAATATTGAAAACAGAATTAAACAATATGTTGTACAGGATAAAAAGTCTTCACTGGATCAATCATCTAACATCATATCTACTCCATTAAAATCATTAAGCATTGTGTAACCTTCACTAAAAAATTCAAAGGATTCTTAGCAATTTTTCAAATTTTCGTGGGTTTCAAAAGTGAGTTTCTTATAAAAAGTTTCTTATTAAAAAACGTGTATTCAGACAACAAAGGCCACATAAAGAATTTATTGAAGTTTTATAAATAATGCTAAATAATGCTTTCAGTAAGTCCTTGCAAAAACCTCCTCTTTCGCAAAAAATTATTTGCAATGTTTCATTTTCCAAAGTGTAACAGGATTACTATCTATTTCCACGTTTTCTGTGGTATGGTGTTATAATCTCTGTTTGTTGCTGTAAATTTTTATAAGAACAAACAAAAGATATGTTAATTGCAAATGAGCAGGTTGTCAATCTTCCATAATGATTTTTCACTTACCACTACAGCAAGCATAACAGCAAATATCCTTCCTTGGTCATGGCGAGCAAGCTTCTTCAGCATTCCCTCCATTATTACGCTCAACTGAAGAATTAAAAGCAAAACTCAAATTGAAAACACATTACTGAAATATGCTTTCGAATAAAACAGATTACAAATTTACTTCTAAAAATAGAAATAAAATTATGTGGCAGTAAAAAAATGGCCCTGAAGCATTTGAGAATTTGACTTTGGGCAGATATAGTTAAAATAAATGTGATTCTATTTAAAAAAATTCAACTGCATCGAATCATTTTCTAAAGAAACAAAGCATAAATTGAAACAACGTAATCATCATTGTTTTGATTGATGAAAGAATGCACGACTATATATTTACCTATAAGCAAATTTAGGATTTTGGGTAGTATTGAAGTTGCTAAAATTTCAGCCAGAATTTGGAATTCAAGTTGCTTAAATGGGTCCTTAGATGTTTGATACTGATCTTGAATAATAATAGAAAACAGTACTGGGTAATGGAAAGCAGTATAATTGAAAACAGAACTGGGCTTAAACAGTCCCAGTCACGGACACAGTATCCAACTATGAGTAAGCAACAGAGCTTGCTCCCATTGCAATTGAATATAAATTGCTTACTGGTCTCTTGTGAATTACTTATTGCTATGAACTTTAGTACAGAGCAAATTTTTTAACACTAGCAAAACTAACACGCCAATTTCAAAGCGAATTCACTCAAGCAGAAAATCATATCAAACAAAGCCATGTTTTGATTTTCTGCTTGAGAGAATTCGCTTCGTCTTGAATGGCTAATCCCCTTGAAATTGGCATGTCGATTTCACTGTTGTTGCAAAGTCTTCTCTTGTTTACCTTATCAGCAATCAGCTCGCAAACAGTTCTATCTGCATTGTCCAAGACAACGTCAACACTGCTATGATATCGATACTGTAAAGAAAACATTGATACAAGCAAACAAACAAACAATATCAAAATAAATTGTATTCTATTGTACGCACCAACCCCATATCCTATCTTATATTGGTTATTGGCTGGATGTGCATACTTACCACAGTACCTTTAATTACAATAAAGACCCGATGAAACCATCCAGCATTTTATTCAACATTCACTAAAAATAAATGCTGGGTAAAATGTTTGATGAAATCAATGCTGGGCAAAATAATAAATCATTTGACCAACATGTTGGGTTATCTAACATAAGTTCAGCAATGTTGGATGAAATTAGCTCGAGGTTCAGCATTTCAGCCAACATTTCAGCAATAACAAATAAAACAAGTTTAACACAGATTAAAGCAGTAATTGCACTGCATTCCAATTGCTTTTAAAATAATTGCTCTATTTGGGTAAAATGTTAGGAAAAAAATTTGCTCTGAAACAAACCTCTTCCAGTACTGTATTTTCGTTAGTGCAAAGACGATCCGACTGAAGTAAAAAGAAAAATATTGTTTTAGTTGAAATTATATAGATCTGAAAATGATTTATATTTGATGATGGCCAAAGAATTATATTTCAAAAACAATTCATATAAAAGTTTAATGGCATGTAAGATTCAAACAGTACCTCTTCTCTTGCACTGGACAAAACATTTAGCATTACACAAATTTCTCTTTCAATTATGTATTCAAAATCAACTCGCTCTTCTTTCATGTACAGTGTGGCAGATTCGATGACCCTAAAAATAAATTTAAAGTTTTAATTGCTGCTCTAGTTCTCCGCACATAAAAATGTTTTACTGAATTGAAAGGAATTTAGACACGAGAAACCTTATTTTTAATTTTAAATATTAACGATAATAATGAGCGACGTTTCGATGTCATCTTAACATTGTTTAAGGTTTTTTATTTGCTATTTGGAAACTTTGTTGTAGATTGCAATTAGAAGGACACTAAGGCCAATTTCTCTCAAAAAGCAGGTAGTTTAGAATCTCTATAAAATTTTTGAAAGTTTGTTGCGCAAGCGCAGGG
>JAYJMH010079196.1:0-10307 GCA_036873815.1 Phacellophora camtschatica | reverse complement strand
ATTTTCATGAATTTAGATATGATGTAACGCTATGATTTGGTTTGTTGTCACAACACAAAGTTTATTGCAAATGGAATAAACTGAGGCCTGTGATATCACTGCAAAGCGCAATAGACAAGAAGAAAGTTTGACTTTTCCGGGCCCCTTGCGGGGCCCAGCTCGATGATATCACTACAACATACGATAGAAAAACAAAGCTTAGTTTCTACGGGCCCCGGGGCAGTTGCCCCGGCTACCCCCCCTTCTCGGCGGTCCTGCGAATTATACTTGGAAAAACGATACAAGGTTCAAGTTGCCAGACCAGAGCAGGAAGTTAAACAGCTAAGCAAGAGGAGACGATTAGATGAGAAGATACAAGCGATTCCTTCGAAGATGAGATGAATTCAGGAAGCGAGTGGCTCAGCATGCTGAACAGTTCCCGTCAGATCACTGAAGTTAAGCATGCTCCAGTTAAGCACTTGGATGGGTAACCTTCCAGGCATCTGACCAGCTCGTTTGCTCGTCCTTCGGAGGGGACGTTAAACCAGCGGAAGCGGCATGTTCACCCATGTTCCCTGCTGGAAACAAGTCATCTCGAGACCTTCGCAGGCCAGCACGTTAAATACAATCACTCATTCACTCATCAGATGAGATAAACTCAGATGAAAATTAAACACACTATCAACATGTCTAAATAATGTACAGTTTTGTTCATAGCTTCGTTCTGTTGTTTCTGAATTTTTTAATAATTTGTTATGGTTATTTAAAAGGTTCTTGGTAGGAAACTAATCTTCTCCTTTTGAAAAGTTAATTTTTTCTCGAATCTTACAGTGTATTTATACTCTTTAAAGGCAAATTGAAGCAGCTTAAAAGTCACCCTCCTGACGTAACTGAGCGGAGTGATTACCGCCCACCTGCTAAAATCTTCATGGCCACACCTGAATAATTCTCAAATTTTAAAATAATTTTGCAAAAAATTCAAATATTAAAATATGTATTTACCGGGTGAGTCAAGAAAGTGTAAGCATTGATGAGCTCTATGGAACAGAAAGTATTCAGCAGATCTTTAAAATTTATCAGATACTAACTTTGATGAGAAAGTTTCTTTAAACAAGAACTTACAAGATATAGGAAACTGTACAGTAACAATTGGTTGTGTGATGTCATGTGAATTTAAAAATAGGCAAATACAGCTATTATCGTTTTGAGTAAAGTATGATCAATGATATATCTTTCCCAAATTCCACTTTATTTCCATGGTAACACATCAATTTTATTAGATAACCTCAGGTTTTCTGGGTTGTAGCTTTCAAAAATTAAAATTCCCGCCAGTCACTCAGTCGAAACATTTAAAGCGAAATTATCCTGATTGAGGGACAAACTATCTTATCTAAGGCAAGGTAAATGTCTCCCAAACGGGAGACAAAAGGCTTATGCTCCTTTATTTTTTATTCAGAACATCATTCATTTTCAAATTTACACATTAAAAATTTTATATTAAAAGAGACAGTTTTAAAGCAAACAAAAGACTTTAAATAGTGTTTAAGACTACACTTTGATCATGGCTAGTTACCCTTCTCCTCCTCAGCAGACATAAAAACGTCAGATGCCATTTCACAAAATAAACAACATTCAACTGTGGCGTCTAACTACCCATGACTTGATCTAATTAAAATATTTAATGCAAAAAACTGTCCAACCACAGTTACGTTTTTGCATGATAAATTCTGTTCTGTTTGCCAAATCTTTTCAACTGAAATATCAATCGTTAGCTTGTAATTAGGTGTTATCACAAATATGTTTGTTTAGTGTAAACTGACCGACTGATCTCTGAACTAAAAAAATCTTGAGCCTTTGGAATCAGGCAAAACAATTATAAAAACCTGTTTTCCCTTGCGTTTCTGTCGCTGTCCTTTTCTAAAGATCTCTATCTCATTTAAACATTGCATGACATTTTAACATTGCATGGCTATGTTAAAAACATTATGGGTTTTTATGTTCAAAACATTTTTTCTCTTTAACTGAACCCAGTGTTTGAACACTTCCATCAAGCTTAACTCTTCTGCATAATCATGCTCACAAGAAATAATCATCAGTGATTCCAGCCAATCCTGAAGTATTATGCTGCAGAGCTTTGTTTTCACAAGCTTGAGCTTGCTGAAAAATCTCTCGTTGCTGGCAACAGTGACAGGTGCGGTCAATAAGAATGTAAATGCAGCATTACATGCAGGAAAAATTTACTGTACAAATAAACGGCTACTTCTTCGACAGACATATCTTTGACTGCTTTGCTTCCGCTGTACTCTTCCCTTAGACTTGTTAAGACTTGTGCTTCCAACTGCTCCAGACAGTAGTATTGACAGTTCTTTGGCTGTTTCTTCATTTAGATTATTCCAAGGTGGCTTTAAAATCGAGAATGGCTTTATCTTTTCCATAACTTTGCTCCAGTTTTCTTTGCAGTCATTGATAATTTGATCTAAAACAAAAAAGGCTTCCTTACTATAAAAACGGTCAAATGACTGTATGGCTTCGTTGTCTCGATTTTCATCTTGGTGCAACCCTTCCTCTGTGGAACCTCTCGTACTCGTCAAAGGGGTCGATGTCAAGTCGAGCCTCGTGAAGCTTAAACTGTAGATGAAATCAAATTGAAGCTCTTTATTACTGCTTTGGCTTGATCGCTTGTTTCTTTGTTGCAGTCAACTAATTTCTCAGCTAATCGCTCTAGCAGGCCAATGAAAGCTTCCAGCGATATCCAAACACTGCCAATGGATTCTGATCGAGCAACCCATCTTTTCGCGAAAAGTTTCTTAGTTTCAGTGCTACTTCTGTTTCGAGTAACTCTTTATTTAAAGCTTCAGAACGCTTTGTACTGCTCAAGGAAAAAACATATAAACTTTGCAATACGTCGAAAATGGATGTTGCTAACTTGCTTGCTTTACAACTCCGCTCTACAAATGTGTTCATTCTGTGAGCTTGACAAGGAATATAGGGTATATATTCCTTCTTGGGCAGTAGATCTTTTTTTCTTTTTATTTAAAATTAATTGACACCCTTTATAAATGCCTGACACTCAAGAGGCAAAGTCATAAGATTGGAATTAAAGCTTGGAGATGTTATTATTGCATTTATTCAAGTTTTGCCAGTCTTGTCACTCAAAATGCTTATGTCTTTATTGCTTACATCCGGAGTCGTGTCAGCCATTATAGAAAATGTCATGGCGTTGTTGACATCCGCAATGATTCTTTGTTGGGTGAAATTGCCTAATATATTAATGAGTTCATTCCGCGTCTCTGGGCTCATATATGTCACATGATAAGTCCGAAGTCTTGTCACGTTCAAACAGTATTTCAGGAGGCTACAGTGACGACTAAGAAGCTGTACAAGCTGAGCAACGTTACTCTCATCATCCTTATGTCCACGAAATGGAATACATTGAGCAGCTTGTGTTCTGATTTTAGCAACAATTTTTGTGTTGTAAGCTGCATCTCTTTCATCCCACATAATCTTTTTTCGGCGTGACTTGTCCAGCAAAGTGTCCACCTGCTGAATAGGATTCATAAAACGGGCAAAATCTTTGATTGCTTCATTGTGACTATAACTTTAAAATTTTGTTGTAGTTTTCCTTTTTTATTCGTTTCAGAACTTTTTATTTTATGCCATTTCCTTACGCCTGTAACAGTCCACGCATCATCAGCAGATAATCTTCGGACTCCCTTTGGAAAAAGGCAGCAAACAAAGCACAAGGAAGTATCTTTATGCACACTGTACTCTAAATGGGGATATTCTTTATACCATAAACGGGAAAATTGTTTCTGTTTTCCCATTATAGTTTCTGTGTTTGATGGAAAGGCAACAAGTTTTGGCTGATATGGCCCCATTTTTGATAGGTACATTTTCTGACTATCAGTCAAAACTGTTCCTCTTGTTCCGGGATCATGTTCCGGGATCATGTTCCGGTATTGAATCAGCTACGTTATCCGTAACTTTTCCTTTTTATTTCCTTATATCGTGAAGGCCCTGAGTGGCAATTTCCTGTAACTTCTGACACTCTATTGCCGCATTACCTGTAATTTTTTTAATAGAGACAAGAAACTGTTCAATATTTGGCACACACTGTTCTGTTATAGATGCTGAACACGTAACTCAAATTAATCAGACACGAACATCACCTGGACTTTCTTCACACCCAAGCCTCGCAAAAATCTGTTCCGAAAGGGCTACTTCCAAAATTCATCCCGAATATTGTCCTTCGTCCACACCTCAGTAATCTATGGCAATACAATATCTTCGTTTTTGCACTACATCAAATTTACCTACTAATTCAACACAACATCAACAATCGATTTTCTCTACGCAGACTCTACTCAATGGACATTGGCAGCAACTTTCTTCCGTTTGTAACTACAATTTATTCATTTCTCTTAAACGCAATATTTTATTCTCATGCATCAATCTAAGAAATCAACAAAGCATTGACTGGAATGAACTCAATGCAGACCTAACTTATTTTAAATGCAGACTAAGACTTAAACAATACTTCAAAGACAAAGACGAATCACATACCAATACCGATACCGATACCGATACCGATACCGATACCGATACCGATACCGATACCGATACCGATACACACAAATAGAAAGAAATACAAAAATACCAGTAACTGGACACCGCCTAAAAACCTTGACCCAGCATTGGACTCATACATTGGTAACGTAGAAACCTACATACAAAACATACAACCCACAAAAATATCGGACAATTTGACCAAAGACGAACGTAACGCACTTAAATCACTTTCCAAACGAACAGATATAATCATAAAACCAGCAGACAAGGGGTCGGGTACAGTAGTTATGGACAAACAAAAGCACATGGACGAATTCACCAGACAACTCAAAGATACTAAATTCTACGAAAAATAAATCAAAGACTGTACAAACAAAGTCACGAGGACAGTCAAACAATCCTTGGACCAAATGAAACAAGACAAAACATTGACAAAGACACGTACAGTTACTTCAACCCTAGTAACCCCAAACGCTCCAGTTTCTACACTCAACCTAACATTCACAAAAAGAGAGAAAACCCTCCTGGCAGACCCATTGTCTCGACAAATAGCCACCCTACTGAACATATTTCTGAATATGTCAGTGACATTCTCAACCCTCTTGCCTTTAAACTACTTTCTTATCTCGAACATACAACTCACTTTCTCGGCAAACTTTGTACTCTAGGTAACCTTCCTAAAGGCTTCCTCCTCGTCACCCTTGATGGCTCTTCTCTCTACACCAACATTCCTCTCTCCGATGTCATTCAATCAGCCAGGAACCACCTTGACATCACAAAATCACAAAATTCACCAACAGAGACCGTATGCGGCCTAATCGACATAATATTACGTAACAACAATTTTGAGTTTGACGAACAATTTTTATACAGAAACATGGCACAGCTATGGGCACACGAATGGCTCCTCCATTTGCAAATCTCTTTTGGGGGACTTTGAAACAAACGCCCTAGAAAACGCACCAGACAAACCATTTGTCTGGTGGCGTTTCATAGATGGCATTTTTATGATTTGGACAAATGGACAAGACAATTTTGACAACTTTATCGCCGCACTCAACAACCACCATCCCATCAGAAAATTCACTTACGAAACATCTCCCACTTCTGTAAACTTCCTCGACGTTACCATCACCCTTCACAAAGACAACAGCATATCCACAGACCTCTATGTCAAATCCACAGACACACACCAATACCTCCTCAGCAAACAACCTTACATTTATTTAATTTTATGGTTGGTTTATCAAGTTATTATTACTGACAACCTGTGTTAAACTTTCATCGTTCACCTGTGTGTGAAATTGCTGCAAAGTCAAAATTACCGACTAAGGCCTCAAAATTTAAGATTTGCCGAGTTAACCGACTGTCTGTAAAATGGGAGGGTCTTGCACCCCCACACCCCAATGCCTACGCCCCTGTTTCTTGGAGATTTAGGCTGTGGGTTTTGAAGAAAAGCGAAACAAAATCTTCGCTGAGAGGCCAAAGGAAATTTTTCTGGCAATCCTTGTCTTTTCTTTTCTCCTTTTTTTTAATTTTATTTCCTTCTCGTTCGTTTCCTTGTGCTCTATCGGTTCTACTTTTTTATTCTATTTGAACGTAAAAACTGAATTGCTACTCAGAAAATAAATGCAGAAATACAGGAACTTTAAACAACAGTCTTTCATAATAAAATGAATTCAATCTGGTCTTCCTGAGACCCTCCATAGTGCGTTAAGAATTTTCGAATTTCGAATGAAAAGTTTAAAAAACCGGGGCTGCTACACCGTCGATCTAAAAATACCAACTTTGTTGTTTATGAAGAAAATGCGGGTAAACCCGGCGACCGATCGCAGACCATCGCAGATTGTCGCAGACCGTCTGCGGCACTCTTAAGATTATATGGGAACCAGGCTTAATAAGTCTCACGGGCAAGGATCGCGAGCCCGTGGAGTCGTTCTTGTTTCTGGGGTGGCAAAACCATTTTTGGCGCACCATCAGTCATTGGGGGTTTACGAAACGCTCGCGTTGCAACGGAGGCGCAACCTACGAGGGGGTCATGCTCGCCCGGAATACTTTCAAATTAGTGGTCGCTAGATTGGCTTTCGTGGCTTATTTTTTACTTTAAAGTTTTATTCTAGATAGGCAAGAATGACTGATTTCACCTTTAAGCCAGAATGACTGATTTAACCAACTTCTTTTCGCCTGAAAATGCCTTGAATATCTCGATACCGTGTTGAGAAGGACCCCAATACCCCTCCGTTGTCATACCATTGCTGAGATAATAATGATAACAATACCAAATTTCCGTTTTGGAGCAGTTACAAAGTTAAAACTCCAAGTATGGCAATGCAAATAATTAATTTTAGTTTATTTATTTATTTAATTACAAATTTTATGAAAGAGCAGAGCAGCAATGGGTACAGTGGGACCTATATTTTATGGTGGGCAAATAGTCAGAATTTTCCGACAAACATTTTTCAGACACTATGAAAACTAGCATGATCATACGCTAAAGACCAACACGTGCGCCATAGGTGCACACACCTAGAATTCTTGAAAAACAAGGTGGCAAGATTGCCTGTGGTGGCTCTTTTTGGCCCTGATGTTATAATTTTACACAGTAAATTGGCGAGCAAATTCCTAGCAAATTATGAAAAAGAGTAATTACTTTTATACATTTGTTTAGTCTGAGGATGCACGAATAATGCTTCCCCGGCAAAACAATTTAAAATTAAGGTATCTATGTTTCGGCTGTCCTTCCCAGGTTTAGCCAAATATTCAAGTTGAAAGAGTGTGTTTCGTTTGGACTGGCTGTCCGAAATCATGTTGTACGTATAGTATATACAAGGATAACAAACACGTTTTGCTTTTGGAACTCGTTTGGTATAAATTCCTAAGGGGAGGAAGTGGAGGCTTTTCGAAAAGTAACCCAAAAATATTTGCACCCCTGTAAAATAGCCTTAAAAAAGTTCGTGCCCCAGCAAACAGAAGAAATAGATTTTATACCCTAGTCCCTTGACAATTTATCATCTCTACTGTCGCGTATACACCAGCACCAGCACCAGAAATGTTTCTTGACAAGTTTTCCTTTGCTGTTGTAGATGATGAAACTTAACACTTTTTCCTTGAGAAGTGTCCTGGTTCAAAAACTAACATGCACCAGCAAATTCTAAAAAATATTTTTCATGCCCCAGCTAATGAACGTTCAAACATTTCATACCCCAGCTGTTTACCCTCCGCCCCGGTCTCCCCAGTACTTAATGACCGCTCCACGCTATTGGTAGAGGTACAAGGAAATTATACAGTCGCGGGTAAAGATGAGGAAAAGCACTTTGAATTTAAGATTCTATTGTGAAATTAACTGAAGAACTGAAAGAAAATCTGCAGATATCTGGAATCCCTCCATAGCGAAGCTTTCCAGACTTATATGATATTCCTGTTTTTTTGAGTTTGAATAATTCAAAATGAAAGAGCTGTACTCTTCTTTTAATCCGCCTGAATCCAAACCATATCTTCTCTCCATTTTGCTGAAAGTTGTTGCATAAATTTCTTAACAATAAAATTTTTCAGAAAATTTCCGAAAAAGTGCTGATTATCTCGAAAATTCCGACAAAAGGGAAAATTCCGACAATTGCCCACCATGTCACTGCACCCCTGCTTGCCAAATTCAGGTCGCAGTTCTCAGTTGTTAAAAATAGAAAGAAATTCTTACGTTAAATTCAAAAATTAAATATTCTAGTGGGAATTTTCACCTAGGATATTCCTTTGCAGGGTTTCAATCAAAAGAAACAAAATCCAAAAATCAAAGAGTCTTTTATTTAAAGGTCGTCTTCCGCTAAAAATCTCACTTGGACCATCTAGCTAACCATATAAAAAAGTAAGCCCAAATTTTCAGGGACCGACTTATTTTTAAAAACGGACCGACTTGGTAAATATTGGGGGTGCACACCCCCCCCCCCTCCCACACCCCCTAATGTGCGCCCCTCTGCACGTTTTAGAGAATTAATTCGATTTTATAATTTAGACACCTAAACGAAGTATATAAACTTAATCAGGGAGAGTTGCTCTTCACAATCGTGTGTTTTTGCCCGCATTTCTTCTTTAAACAACAGGTATTTTTAGATCGACCATGTAGCCCCCCAACTTTGAAAAGTTGCATTCGAAATTTGAAAATTCTTAACCCACTGATGACGTGCTAACAATCAAAAATATTTCGCAAACAGAGCCACTTTTTTAGTGCAAGAAAGTAACTGTGTGTCCTTTTGTGTGTCCTGTGAGCCACTTTTGTAGTGCAAGAAAGTAACTGTGTGTCCTTTTTTGTGTCCTGTGAGCCACTTTTGTAGTGCAAGAAAGTAACTGTGTGTCCTTTTGTGTGTCCTGTGAGCCACTTTTGTAGTGCAAGAAAGTAACTGTGTCTTTTTTCCGTTCTTTAGAGAGGCTTAAGCTTCCTAAAAATGAACAATGCGTGAAGAACAACTGTGTGTTTGTTTTACCCAATGGTGAATCTTGTGAAGCTTTTTGTTTTTTAATATACTGCGAATTTCATAATTTAAAAATGTAGCTGGAAACTGTGTGTTGTGAATCAATCTATTTTGTGTCAGTCAAAAGTCGTAGTTTAGTTACTTGTTGCAGACCTTATATAATACAGGCAACAGGGCGGTGCGCTAGTAGACTGCCACGTTTTCTTTGTAGTTTTTCCAATTCAAATGATCACTGCTTGATTGATTTTACCTTCCTGACATTATTTTCTTTGCCAGTAAAATATTTATATTACTTTTTTTTCTCCATTTTTCAGAAAAGATAACAAAAGTAACCAAACAATATTTGAAGAGAAAAACAAAAGAGTTTGACATCAGTTGCATTTACTTGCTAGACCTATCCTCATTAGGTAGTTTATATTTGTTTTCTTGTGAAGATAATAATTTCAAAATTATTAATGTTATCTTGATGATATTATGTGTAAAGCTTACGTTTTATACCTTTCTTGCTGCTAGTTTTTATTTGTTTTAAATGCTGTGCTGTGTGTCCCATAATGTGCTGAATACCCCATAAAAATGTTTTTTTGATTGACTGAAGCTTCAGCAGCAATTTAATTTTGAAATATTTATTTTTCTATTTACATATGGCAAGTAGAATTACATTTGTGGACCATAAGAAGATGCAGAAGTGGTGGAAATTATTTATTTTCAAATATAGATTTTATCAAGTCCTTGGTAGTGACATTCAGTCTATATGGTTTGGTGGTGGTGTGGCATTACAGTCTTGACTGTTGTATTTCTAGCAAGTTTTCATCAAACGAGCCTTTTCTCTCTCATTACTTTCAGTCTAGACTTGCTTCATTGTACAGTTTTTATTGAAGATATGTTTTTAAACCATTTTCTGAAACAGCACTCCTCTTTTACTTAAAGGAATATTTGATGTTGGATGCCTTGGTGAGTGCACTGGTTTGGTTTTGCTTGATCTATCAAACAACAACATTTCTAATCTAAAACCTCTAGGTATGTTAGGTATATTAATCACTTCTAAATCCTTATGTTATTGTTTCTTTGTTATGTGTACAGTGTAAAGTTATTTAAATGTATTTATTCATTCATTCATTTAGTCCTTATTAAAATTTTAAAATTTTTCCACTAACACCAGCAATGCAATATTATTTTTTATCTGAACTGAACAGACTGAACTGAACAAAAACTGTAAGTCTTAAGCCCCGGCCAAACGACTAGACTTTTCACTAGATTTTTCACTATACATTTAGCAAAAAATCTTGTGGTGTATAG